>APFE031596291.1:29009-41388 GCA_000404065.3 Pinus taeda | reverse complement strand
ATTCTCCTTTGTATGCACCTTTTCAAGAGAGACTCCCCTTTCAGTGATAACATGTCTTACAAAATGGTACTTGATCGGTATATGCTTTGATTTACTATGATAGGCCGGATTCTTAGCCAAATGTATTGCACTTTGACTGTCATAAAATAACTTGATGTTGTCCTACAACCTACCAAATTCACCAAACAAACCTTTCAACCAAATCACTTCTTTGCAAGCATGAGAAGCAACAATGTATTCTGCTTCAGTAGTGGATAAAGCGACAATGTTCTGTAGCTTTTACATCCAGCTAATAGCTCCACCTGCAAGAGTAAAGACGTACCCTGAAGTTGACCTTCTCTTATCCAAATCACCTGCAAAATCGGAATCAACATATCCGCAAACAAATTCACTACTTTTATTGTAAGTGATACAATAACTACTTGTGCCTCTCAAATACCGAAGCACCCATTTCACTACTGACTAGTGTTCTTTACCCGGATTTTCCATATACCTGCTGACAACCCCAACTGCATGTGAAATGTCTGGTCGAATACAAACCATCGCATACATTAAACACCCTACTACATTGGCATATGGAATTCGAGACATATAATCCTTTTCTTCATCTGACACAGGCTTCACATTATTCATACCAAATCTCAAAAGTATTTTCTCAATATACTTCTGTTGTGATAGCCATAGCTTACCATTGCTCCTGTCTCTGAACATCTCCATGCCCAAAATCTATCTTGCTACTCCTAGATCTTTCATATCAAATGTCCTTGCCATCTGAGCCTTCAACCTGTTGATTTCTTCTATGCTTTTGCTTGCTAAAAGCATATCATCAACATACAATACTAAGATAATGAATATGCCTTTTTTAAATTGCTTAAAATAAACACAATGATCATATTCACTTCTAACATATTGCTAACTCAACATGAAAGAATCAAACTTCTTATACCACTGCCGAGGCGACTACCTCAGGCCATATACTGACTTCTTGAGCCTGTAGACAAATTTCTCATTGCGATGCTGAACAAACCCTTCGAGTTGTTCCATATAAATTTCCTCATCTAAGTCTCCATGTAGAAATGCAGTCTTAACATCTAATTGTTGCAACTCTAAATCAAGAAAAGCCACTAATGCTAACACAATTCTAATTGAAACAATTTTAACTACTGGTGAAAAAATATCATGAAAGTCAATTCCGACTTTCTGAGAAAACCATTTTGCAACCAGCCTTGCTTTGTACCTGTCTTCCATATCATTCACACCCCGTTTCAGCTTGAAAACCCATTTACACCCTACAATTTTCCTGTCTTTCGGAAGCTCAACCAGATCCCATGTGTCGTTCTTACCCAAGGCCATCATTTCATCCTTCATGGCTGCTTTCCACTTGTCACTTTTCGAACCTTCTATTGCTTCCTGATAGCATAGAGGTTCATCGTCATTAGCAGTAAATGCAATTGAAGTAACATAATCATCATACCTTCTCGGTGGTCGTTTGATTCTTGTCGACCTCCTTAAGGATTTTTTTGGCGCTTCCTCGATTGGTTGACTACCGTCTATAGGAACTTCTTGATGACCAGTATCTGAAACTTGTTCATGATCTAACCTGAACCTTGTTCATGTTCTGATTCTGAAACCTGTTCATGACTAGTATCTGAACTATGGTCATCATGACTATCATTAGAAATGCTATCAAGATGAATGTGCTGAAAGTCAGATACATCATCCTGTTTCAATCTACTATCTACATCTAACTGTACAAGAGAGGATTCATTAAACTTTACATCTCTGTTGATGATGATTTTGAGGGTAGTAGGATCCCACAATCTATATCCCTTTGTTCCAACACCATACCCAACAAAGATATACCTTTTAGACTTTGGATCTAATTTAGTTCACTGATGTTTAGGCACTAGAGCATATGCATCACAACCAAACACTCTGAGTTTAGAATAGTCACAAGGGTGTCCTTTCCATACCTCTTGCGGAATCTTGTAGCCTATCACCGTTGATGGAGATCGGTTTATCACATAACAAGTTGTTGCCACTGCTTATGTCCACAACTCCTTTTGCAACCCAGTGTTACTCAACATACTCCTTGCTCTCTCTAGAAAAGTCCTGTTCATGCGTTCAACAACTCCATTTTGTTGAGGAGTATAAACTGTGGTCTTATGTATCTCAATCCCTGCATCCTTGCAATAGCTGTCAAACTCCTTGGAAGTAAACTCACCACCATTGTCAGTTCTTAAACATTTTATTGTTCTACCAGTTTTGTTTTCTACCAATGCTCTAAATTGCTTGAAAACTGAAAAAACATCAGACTTCCTTTTCAACATGTAGACCCACACTTTCCTAGAAAAGTCATCAATAAATATACAATATATGACGAACCACCATATGAAGTTGTAGGGGTTGGACCCCAAACATCTGAATGGATATAATCAAGTATTCCTTTACTAGTATGTTTGCCTATTTTAAACTTTTGTTTACTTTGTTTTCCAAATAGAAAATGCTTACAGAAATCTAACTTTCCAGACTTTAGATTTGGAAGTAACTTGCGATCAGCCAAAATTTTCAACCCTCTTTCACTCATATGCCCCAATATTTTATGCCATAAGTGAATGAAACTACTGTCATGTTCAGACACCGTAGACACATAATCTGACCCTGTACTTCCTTCTAACTGAAATAGATTTCCTACCTTCTTAGCTTTCATAACTAGTAAAATGCCTTTGTAAATTTTCATTACTCCACCTTGAATTACAGTTTTATATCCATTTGAATCAAGTGCTCCTATTGAAATCAAAATTTTCCTTAAATCTGGTACATGTCTCACATCAGTTAATATTCTAGCTGCCCCATCAAAAATTTGTAGTTGTATGCTCCCAATCCCCACAATATTACATGTTACATCATTACCCATGTACACAACTCCATCATTAATTGATTTATATGTTTTAAACCATTCTTTATGGATACACATGTGGTTTGATGCACCAGAATCTAACAACCAATGTTGACCATGATTTGACACATTAACTGATAATACTTCACCACTCATACCTGAACCAGATGTCGAACCTGTATCTGTCGTATTTTCCACCTTCTTCTTTGTCGAAGAATATGCTTTAGAAGTTTGTTGTTGTCGCTTCCAGCAATCCTTCTTTAAATTCCCTGATTTGCCACAAAACCAACTCTTTACCTTACTCTTCTTCCCTTTCGACTTTGAACATGAGTCACTCGGCCTCCAGGAGCGTCTTTCTTTCGAACGACCTCTAACCATCATAGCTTTTGATGTAGAGGTTTCTGAATGCGACTTTCTCCTTGTTTCCTTTGATAATAAAGATGCAACTACATCATCAAACTTAATAGTTTCTGATGAACTAAGACTTATAGAAGTAACAAAATGATCCCATGACTCGGGCAACGAGCACAATAAAGTAATAGCTTTATCCTAGGATTGAATTTTTACTTCTATACTTTGTAATTGCACAAGAAGAGTATTAAAAGCATTTAAATGATCAGCAATTGATGTACCTTCCTTCATACGCAAACTGTACAACTGTCGCTTCGGGAGAATCCTATTTGTTAAGGATTTGGTCATGTACAGTTTCTCCAGTTTCGTCCACAAACCAACAGTTGTTGTCTCCGACACGATATTAAACAGGACGTCATCAGCTAGACACAGTCGAATAGCACTTATCGCTCTTTCATCCATCTCGGCTCACTCATTATCTGTGATGTTGTAAGGTTGTTTGGATTTTCCCAACAACGCCTTTGCCACACCATGTTGGACAAACAAATCGTACATCTTCACCTTCCAGATCTTGAAATTATTTTTGCCATTAAACTTCTCAATTTCAAACCAGGCACTCTGAGTTTTCGCCATTTTTTATCAACCAAAAAACACAATAATCTCCAAAATCCAACTTTTATATACCAGCAATGAAAAAAAAACTACCTATGCCTTATAGCCTTTGCTTTCAAAAAACAAACTTTTTTTGCTGTGTGAATTACAATATTAAAAAAATGAGTATTAAATTATACCAATTCTGCAATTTGTGACAAATATATATATATCACAGCACACCACCCTTAATCGTAAGGCCACATATTCCCACCACATGTGATATTACTCTGAATGGGCCAAAACATTTGCCTATATACGCATTTCCTAGCAGATCCCACAATTTTGCAAGATGCCAAAAAACTTCTGCAAAAGACAATAAATTATTTTAAAAACGTTGTTAAACTTATCGCCATACAAAACTTATGAGAGTGCTTCACGTGTTGGCGTTGTTCTTCCAAATCAATCACGGTGATTGATCGCAAGTTACAGTGATTGATAACAATAACAATATTGATTATAATATTGCAGTTTCAGAGATTCGTCCCGGTTGATTAATCTCTGTTATGAAATTTATTTGAGAATAATTGGAACGTAGAAATCTTTTGCACATGGAAGAAAGCTGGGAACTCTGAGCATTGTTCTTCCAAATCAATTTGTTGATTGCTGCACCTTCAGAACTCCACACAGCACCAGCAACCAAACCAACTCCACGCAGCACCAGCAACCAAACCACGCACGCTGCCAGCACCACGCAACATTACGGGCAGCCACACGCTTCAAAAAAACTCCACCTCCACGCAACACCAGGCAATACCTCCCCGCTCCAGTGCAACAGCAATGCCTCCACGCACCAGCGCTGTCATCTATAATGAAAAATTCCATGCACCAGCACGCAATGGTCATATGCAGGCTCAACAAACTATATGCAGGTCCACGCAGGTTTTCAACAACAGTCCAAGATGCCTCCACACACCAACGAAATTAGCAATCAGCAACGCAGGTTATACAAGCTCCTCCTCCACGCAGTATGCAGCAGTAAGTCAGCCACACAAACACATGTTACACGCAGGACCTCCTCCGCTGTGCCAAGCCTCCAACATGCTCTGATACTACTTGTTGGAGCTAAGATGCACAACAAATAAAATCATGCACAGGAGACACAACAATTAACGTGGTTCACCCAACCAATCTGGGCTACGTCCACCAAACATAGGCATCGGCAATCTTTATTAATCAAACAGGAGATTACATAATTAATCAAATCCTCACAAACTCTCACACCAAAAAACAATCTGTATGGATACCTGTTTTATAGCAAGGAGAATCTAACTACCTCATAAATCATCTCACATCAAATTTAGGATGCATTAACTCCCTCCCAACAACCTGGAGCTAATCTAGCAACAAATTCCTATTGTTGTCACCTACTGAGATTTTTGCCTATTTTACATAAAACAGAAAATCTCAACAGCATGCTGTCCAAACTCCAAGCGTGCAAGGCCCCTATTATGACCCTATAGGTCATCATTTGTATACCTCCTTACTAGCTCAACCTGTGGTTGAGTCTTCAATTCTGTTGAATGTTGCTTGGGGTACCACTGGTTACGGTGGTGGCCAATTCCGTCCAGATCAAAGGCAGACGTATCAAGGACCATCATACCAAGGTCAACCGTCCTACACGCAGCCTAATTATGGGCAGAAGTATTATGGCCAAACTTATCCAGGGAAACCTGGAGGCTCGCAAGGACAACCCTCCCAGGGACAACCTTCGGCCTCTAGTGGTCCTTCCTTTACCTATCTTGGGAAACCTTCTAGGAACCCGGGACAACCTTATGCTCAACAAGGACAACTTGGAGTCCAGCAGGGATACCCTTCGGGTCAACCCTATGGGAATCCGGGACAACCTTACGTGCAACAAGGACAACCTGGAACCCAGCAAGGGTACCCTTCTGGGAAGGGTGGCCAGCCTTACATGCAGCAAGGCCAGCCCACTGCTCAGAATAGTCATCCATCTGGTCTGCAAGGACAACCTTCGGTTGCGCAAGGACAACCAAACACCCAGCAAGTTCAACCTTCTGGGCAAGTAGGTCCGTCTCAGATCCAACCAGGACAACTTTCCAGCCAGGTGGCCCAACCTCAGTCTTCGCAAGGATATCTCTCTGGGCCTGCTCAACCGGGTATGCAAATGGTTCCTGCTTCTCAAGCTCAACCCAGTTACCAGCCCCAGAATCAAACTAGTCTCCAGCCGCAAGGTGGGTATCAATCCCAACCTTCTTATCAAACGCAGCTTGGTTCCCAGGCTCAATATGGATCCTAGCAACCGTATGGATACCAACAACCCCAAGGGAAAAATCAATTTGCCCCGTATCAAAATTATCAACAGCCACAAGCCACCCCTTATCAAAATTACCAGCAACCCAATGTTGCTCCTGCAGGTCAGTATGGTAACCAATGGGGCGCTGGGGGGCAAAGCCATAATCAACCATCCAGTTATGGATATAAGCCTTATGGACAGAGTTCCTATGGACAAGGTCCTTTTGGACCTGGTCCGTCCGGACAAGGTCAATGGGGGAAACCAACAACTGGATGGAACTCTAGCCCTACCTCATATCTGCAGATGTCCTTCAACCCGCAGCTACCATTTCTAGCAACGTTGGAACTTCCTGATGTGTCAAAGTTAACTAATGATCCTATTTTGCATAATCCACAATGGCCACCAGTTCCAACTAAGATACCCGGCGATTGTCCCAAATTTGACGGCAAAGCTGAAGAGGATCCTCAAGCCAATGTAATGACTTATCACCTTTGGTGTTCGTCCAATTCATAGCTTGATGATTCGGTTCGGCTTCGCTTGTTTCAAAGGACTCTCACCGGCTCCGCTGCTAAATGGTAAATTGAATTGACCTGTGGGTCTTTTCAAGATTTCAATTCATTGGCAATGGCATTCCTCACTCATTTTCAGTTACCCATTCGGTATGAGACGGGGACCCATCTCCTTACGTCTCTCAAGAAGGACACGACTACGCACATCTCTGATCATATACATGAATGGAGAAGGCGTCATCGGTTGATCAAGTTTTGGATTCCTGATCAACTCCTCACTGATTGGTTCATAACTTCCTTTGTCCCTAAGATCGCACGGGACATTGCTATGGGAGCTTGTGTGACTGAAGAGCAAGCTATCACGTGTGCCCAGTACCTTGAATTAGTTTATTCACAATCAAGTACTTTATATGAGTATTTGCCAGATGCCCCGAGACCCGATACATCCAAAGCCATCTGTTGATGGAGTTATTGGCTCTGTAAATCCGTCGTCCAACAAATCATCCTCGAACCCTGGGAAGCAAAAATCGAATGCTTATAACGAAAACACTTCTCAGGGTGGTTCAAATTTTGGAAGTACTTCCGAGGTTAACACCGTCTAGTCCACCACAGCAAATAAGGCCTCGAAAGGAAAGAAAAAGGGGAAAGCAAAGAATAAGTCTGAGAAACCTAAACAGGATTCCTCCAAACCTCCATCCGAGGAAGGAGCCAAGCGCAAACCTAAGTATCCTTGTCTCATCTGTGATGAGGATCACTACACCAAAGACTGCCCAAGGCGGTCCGAGGTTAGTCGTTTGTTGAAAGGTGCCCCTGGGATTCCTGCAGTTCTGAAAGAACCTTTCCCCTCTCAACAAACTCAAATGGTGGCTGATCCATCTTCGTCTTCTTCTCCCTTTGGTTCCCAAGTCTTCATGGCTGGATCCATTCCCATTCATGTAACGACTCGAACAAAGGAGTATCCATCTTCCGTCGGCAAGGAGCCTGAGGTTCCCTCAAGTGCTCCTTCGTCCAGCTCTGGTCCACTCCATATCGAGAGACCAAGTACTGAGACGAAAATCCGACCCCCTCTCAAAGGAGTACTCAGGAGATCATCTTACAACCCAAATGCTCGTGCTTCCCAGCACTATAGCATAGTTGAGGACTTAGCGCAGGCCTCGTCGGCTATGTCCACCTTAGAGGTTCTCCAGAGATTCCCCCTTCATAGGAAGTCCCTGCTATCGGCCATTGGTGGCATCAACCTGGCAGATTCGGATTTGATCATTTTTGATCTCGAGAGCCATGTCCCAAGGCTGCCTCATCAGATCGCCTTTCTCATACAAGTCATCATCAATTCGAAAATGATCCATCGTACTGTTATTGATGAAGGCGCGTCAACTTGCATCATGTCTATTGCTTGTTGGAAAGCGATCGGGTCTCTGACTCTGAGCCAGTCTCCCACGACGTTAGAAGCCTTTGATGGGAGAGAATCTTGTCCCTATGGTATTCTTCAACGATTGCCGATTACTTTAGAAGGGAAAACCGTTGAAGTAGAAGCTGAGGTCGTTGATGCAAATCTTACTTACAACCTCCTTCTGGGCCGGATTTGGACGTATGCCATGCGTGCCATGGCTTCATCCCTCTTCCGTGTCATTCGTTTCCCTCACCAGGGGAAAATTATCATGTTATACCAACTCTCCTTCTTCGCTTCTTCTTCTGAAGGCAATATGCCTTTCGTGGAGCATACCTCCATCCCTTTCGAGAGTGTGGGAGTCGGGCTCTTCAAATATCCCGCCCTCATGGGTGTCTTCTCACTCCCACCTCCCAACCTCGCCTCCATCAGTATGATTTCGGTTCATTCTGATCCTTGGGTTCTTCCCCCCATCGACCAGATAGAATCATGGGGCGAGGAGATGTCGTTGAGTCCCGCCGACCTCAACTACATTGAAATTGCTGTTGTATCGGCTCCTCCTGCTAAATCTGCTTCTTTAAGCAAAGCTCTTGACTCATACGACCATTCCTCTTGGTTTGGATAATGTGCCTCCTCGGATCCATTAAAGGAAATATTTCCTTCTGACGAAGCCATCATGGAGACCATGTCTCTTGAGGAACCTCCATGGTTCAATGTTCATCACCGTTCCTCGTTTCTCCCTACCCTTTGGGAAACATTGGCTTGTCTCGAGCGGTTTGCTTCGTGTCTCCCTTCACAACCTCTTCAGATGCCTATTCAGGTCTATCAGGTATCGTCTGAAAGGAATTTGGGGAACATTACGCAGACCCAACCTATCGACATCTCTATCAAACCAGGGATTGTCGAGAATATCTACATAGGAGTCACTTGCACTCCTGAGGAAGTTCAAATCTATATAGCTCTTTTTCGCGAGTTCCCTGACGTCTTTGCATGGTCTTATGAAGAGATGCCCGACATAGATCCAAATATCGTAGTGCATGAGATACCTACGTATCCAGGAGCTAAACCTCTTCGTCAGCGTTTATGCCCTGTGCACCCCCGCAAGGCTGCAGCTATCAAAGCAGAAGTTGAAAAACTTCTTAAAGCTGGTTTCATCTACCCTATTCCACTCACAGATTGGGTCTCTAACATTGTCCCTGTGGATAAAAAGCAGGGTACTATTCGCGTCTGTGTCGATTATCACGATATTAACCGAGCCTGCCTAAAAGATAACTAACCCACACCTTTCATTGACCAACTCATTGATGAGTGTGCTGGGAGTGAGATATTTTCGTTTATGGATGGCTTTTCTGGCTACAACCAGATTAATATCGCGCCCGCTGATCAACACAAGACGGCCTTTATCTATCTGTGGGGTACTTTCGCTTATAAAAAGCTCCCTTTCGGTCTCAAGAATGCCGGTGCCACTTTTCAACGTACGATGTCTTACGCCTTTCATGATATTCGGCACATCGTATAGCCTTATCTGGATGACCTTCCCGCTCATTCGGCTAAGCGCCAAGACCACCCATCACATCTCCATGAGATTTTTCTCCATTGTTGACACTACAATATCCGACTTAATCCGCATAAATGTGTCTTCTGCATAGAATCTGGTTAACTTCTTGGGTTTATCGTCTCCCGAGAGGGCATCCGCTTGGATCCCCTTAAAGTCAAAGCCATTTTGAATCTTCCTCCCCCTGCTTCTTTGTGCCAACTACAGAGTTTTCAGGGTAAAGAAAATTTCTTACGACGATTTATCCCAAATTATGTCGAGGTGGCAAAAGGTTTCACGCGGTTACTCAAGCGCGACACCCTGTTTCAATGGGATGCCATAGCTGAGGAGTCTTTTGCACATCTTAAAACTCTCTTGGTTTCCACCCCTTTGTTGCAGCCCCCGAATTATCATCGTGATTACAAGTTGTATTTGGCCGCTGCTGACACCACCATCGGTATGGTTCTGGTTCAGGATGACGATGATGGTACTGAACACATTATCTATTACCTTAGCCGCAATTTGTTAGATACGGAATCTCGATATGCTTATGTCGAGAAGTTGGCCCTCACTACTGTTTGTGTTGTTCAACGCTTCCGTCATTACATCTTGTTGTGTACCACGACAGTGATCTCCGATTGCAACCTTATGACCTACATTCTGTCATGCCAGTTGTTGGGGGGAAAATACTCGAAGTGGATAGTCATCCTCCAAGAGTTTGACTTGGAATTTACTGCTTGCAAGTCTAAGAAATCACTCATCTTTGTTGAGCTATTGTGTTCTTTGCCATCCACTGTTGCGTCCTCTTAGTTAGAGGATTCCATTCCAAACGAAACTCTCTTCCTCATTAGCACCCTCGATCCCTGGTACGGGGATATTATTGTCTACTTGCAGACATCCTCCTTCCCTCCCGAGACCTCTAAGGATGCTCGCCGATGGATCCGACATCAAGCCCAACCATATCACATCGTTGGGGACACCCTGTACCGTCTCGGTGTTGATTCTGTTCTTCGCCAATGTTTGACTTTCGAAGAAGAAGAGAGAGTTTTGAATGACTGCCACTCTGGTGCATGTGGCGGTCACATGTCTGGATATGCCACTGCACAGAAAATCCTCCGTGCCAGCTATTTCTGGCCCTCTATTTTCAAGGATTGCATTCTTGCTGTCTGTTTGTGTCATGAGTGCCAGATTTACCAACGGAAGATGCGTGCACCCCTTGCTCCACTGCACCCCGTTGTAACCGTCGGCCCTTTTTCCAAATGGGGCATCGATTATGTGACCTGTAACCCTCACTCAGCCGGGGGGCATGGGTACATCATTGTTGCTGTTGATTATTTCACGAAATGGGCCGAGGCGATGCCTACATTGTCAGAAGACGGTCACACCACGACGCAATTTTTGTTTAACCATGTTATTTCGCGGTTCGGAGTACCCCAAGCCATCGTCACTGATCATGGAAAGCATTTTCATAATCACATGATGACCGAGTTAACAACCCAGTTGGGCCTTAGGCATGATAGTTCGACCCCGTACTATCCTCAGGCAAATGGTCAAGTGGAAGCCGTGAACAAGGTTTTAGTCACGATGCTTCAAAGAACTGTTGGCATGCATAAGTCCAATTGGCATTTGATGTTGTTCTCTACTTTGTGGGCCTACCGTACCTCCATGAAGGACGCCACCGATTTCACTCCTTTTCAGTTAGTTTACGGACTGGAGGCGACCCTTCCTATTGAGTGTGAGATTCCTTCGTTAAAGACAATCGTCGAGTTGCTCCTTGATACTACTCTAGTAGAAGAGCGTCTTCTTTACTTAGAACGGCTGGATGAGACTCGTCGTCTAGACTCCTTACCTATTGAAGCTCAGAAGAAGCGAGTGAACACTCACTTCGGCAATACTGTTAACCCCCGCTCTTTCATTGAGGGAGACTTAGTACTGCTCTATGATCAAGCTAACGATAAGTTGGGGGCAGGAAAGCTCGGGCCTATGTGGCACAGGCCCTACATTGTGAAAAAGGTTTTGCAAAAAGGTGCCTACGAGCTTATTGATTATGAAGGAAATCCTTTGGATAGGCCCCGAAATGGGCTTTATCTAAAAAAATACTATGCATGAGTCCAGGAACTCTCTTTTTTCTACATACGTGTGCTTTCAGCAAGTGTGTTGTGTATGCATTTTTTTATATTTTTATCTTGGTATGTCGGCGTGATTGCCGCTTATTGTGTCTTTTGCTTCTTGAATAGATGTCTGGATCACCTTATGTTGGTTTCGCTGATGGTGCTTCCCGCAGTACATGCAGCTTGTCATCTGCGGCATGGGTGATCTACGATCCTCATGGTGAGTTAGTAGACATTCAAGGGGTTTGTTTGGGTTGTACAACGAACAATGTTGCTGAATATAGTGCTGTGATTGAATTATTAGCTGAGGCGATTAACCTCGGCATTCGTACATTGGTTGTGAACTTGGACTCTCAACTTGTAGTCCACCAACTCAACGGGCGTTACTCCGTCAGAGATCATCAGATTTTAAGGTTGTATTTATGTGTTAAGTTATTAGAAAGGGATTTTAATTTCATTACTTATCAACATATTCCAAGACGACTTAATACGTTAACCGATGCATTAGCTAATTATGTGTTGGACAGACATTTGCATAACATGTGATTCCACATAACACAAGAAGCATAAATACAATAAACCATAAAACATATGTATATATATGTGTGTGTGTGTGTGTGTGTGTCCAAAATGTTTGCACCCCGTGCATCATCAAAAAATAATACATGTTTGTCTGAATA
>APFE031596291.1:0-17560 GCA_000404065.3 Pinus taeda | reverse complement strand
TAGGAAAGGTCATGATTATTTGTATGTTGTTGTGGATAGGTTCAACAAAATGTGTATTTTGATACCTTGTAATAAACAGATTACAGTTGAACAAACTGCAAAAATGTTCTTTCAACATGTATGGGTTCATTTTGGATTACCCACTTCCATTGTATCTGATTGAGACACCTGATTTGTGGGGATTTTTTGGTCAAGACTGTAGGAACTAATGGACACCAAACTAAAGAAAAGCACAACGTTTCATCCACAAACTGATGGCCAAACAGAAGTAGTTAACAGGACAGTGATCTAGTTACTCAGGGGATATTGCAGCAAGCATCCTAAGCTTTGGGATGAACATTTGTGTTATGTGCAACATGCTTACAACCGAGCAAAACATTATTCTACACATAGATCTCCTTTTGAGACCTATTTTGGTTTCACACCAAGGTCTCCTTTGGATTTTGTCTTTGGTAAAGACACCACAGTTGAGGGACACAGTGATGTGGACAAGGTAACTAGGTTCATTACACAGATCCAAGAGATCCACCAAGTAGTACAGGAACAGCTGGAAAAGAGCCAGGCCGAATACAAGGCAAGGCATGACAAGCATCGGATGGAGAATAGTTTCCAAGTTGGTGACAAAGTCTGGCTGTATATCAGCAAGGACATGATGCAAGGTGAAGATAAAAAGCTAAAGCCTATTAGGTATGGACCTTTCAAGATACTTGAGAAGATTGGTGAGAATGATTTTCACCTTGATATACAAGTTACATGCACATCTACTCAGTCGTGAATGCAGATTGCTTGAGATTGTTTGAACCTTCACTAATGAGGATCCCGAAGAGCAAAGTCAATTTCCTTCTATTGATGACCTGTTACCTGAATATCTTAATGAATTGTAGGAAGACATAGTTCTGGACAGGAAGGTGAGGGTGACGTGCAGGGGAGATGTTGAGTAACTCAGAGTTGGGCTCAAGGGTTCAAAGCCAAGTAGTGCTAAGTGGATAGAGATTGGACAAGTGAGACAATTGTACCCTCACTTAGTCAATGCTTGAAAACCAATTTTTGGTGGTCCAAAAGCTCTTTAAGTGGGAAGGCTATGATCCAAATTGGATCCATGAAAATTATCAGAGTTCTATGACTGTGTCAAATCAGGACAAACTTCAAGAAAATTGTGAACAAAGAGCTCTCAGAAAGGACCTCTAGACAGTGGTAGTTTGTAGACAACAAGGAACGACGAGGACCTCGGTCAAATCATGCTGACTAAGGCCCATGGAGACTGCGTAGGACGTAAACTAGCAGTTAGGAAGTTCATATCAGAAAATGGAGGTCGTTTCTGATGCACAATTAGTGCTAGTTGTGCATCGTTGGGAAAAACCCCTTGAAATGGAAAGGCCACGAGCGCTTAGTCACAAAGGAAGCTAAAAACCATGGGAAAAGCGCTAAAAGCAAAAGGCGGGTCTTGTGCTCCAAAATTGGTGGAATATCGGAGGCATTTTGGGTGGTAAGTGGATTTGGAGGAGAACGAGCGATTCCACACATTGCACGAAGCATGTCCAGCGAATGAGAGAGACAACCACTCCCATCACGAGCTAACATCCGAGCAAGTCAACCGCGCGATAAGAGTGAATACCGTAGGATCTAGGGGCTCCAAATCTAACGACAGAGATTGCGCCCGATGAGAAACCAGATCTAGAGGGAGAATTAAACTACGACATATAAAAGTCTGAAGTCTAATTTGACCATTGAGTTGGCGGATGAATCATTATAGAGCACAATTGAAATACTGAATTGTTTGAGGAAGAGCTAGCGCAATTCGTGAGAGGACAAGTGGCCACTTCCCTATGAGACGTTACACAGTGGCGATGACATAGAGGCAGGGAATTCTAAGTGAACAGCAGTAGGAGATCCGAAGGGGTCGAAGAGGAAGCGAACAATCATGAGACAGATTGGCTTTAAGCCATGAATATATAGAGAACGAAAAGAGGGAGAGAACTTAAGAAAGAAGGAGACAGTGAGACAGAGAGACAAAAAAGAGAAAAAGAAAGAAGCAGAGAACAAAGAGTTCAGCTGACCTAAGGCAGAATCAAGCAGATAGAAGGCTTGAGAGGTTTAGCCAATTCCCTGTGAGGATATCTATCGGGAATTGAGTACCAAATTGGACTCACCCCATCAAGACCAGTTTGAGGTCGAGACTTGGTAAGGAAGAGTCTGTGAACTCTAGTGGCTTAGGGAATCCGAGAACCACCCTACTAAGAATCATCTATTTTAGGAGACTCAAATTGAGCTCCTCATTGTAAAAACTTTGTTTTAAAGACAAAATAAAGAAGGCCACCACTGAAATTTGGACCGAAGACGTAGCCCAGGAGGATTGGGTGAACTCCTTGTTAATTTGTTGTGTTCTTGTATTTACTTACTGTGTTTCTATTACTATTTTCTATTTTCCAGTGTCTGTGTATTTGCAATCTAATCAATTCAGCGTTGCCTAAGAGAACATAGACACACACTAGCACATGGTTCTGTAATACCTTCATTCATTAATTAATTAACTGAGAGCACTCACTAGTGATTTTCAGATCAGATATTCATCTCCATTAGGACCCAGAAGATCTTACTTTCTCTGATATGTTGTGCATCCTTGGTCACCCACAGTGAAGCATACTTCACTGCCTTTGGAAGGTCCGATACGATTGAAGGAAATTGCCTATCTTTGGGCAGCTCCCATGCTACCAGTACTATTGACAACAGGAACCACGTGTAGTGAAATGTTTTGCCTTGCTCTTTTGCCTTTTGACAGTTTGCAAGGAGCTCGTCGCATATATAGTTTTCCCAGTTTAACTGGACTCCTTCCACACATTGAGTTGCTAGTGCAACCACAGGCACAGAAACCTCATCTGTGCGACACTTCTGTATCACTTTTCCTGCTAGTATTTATGTCGTGACCTTGACTGTAGGGTTGTTAATGCTGGAGATGGAATACCCTCACTTCTTCTTCTCCATCTTGAAATTTTTCTTCATCGTTTCTATGAGGGCCAACTCGCCACCTTTTCCATCTGAAATGTTGGCTAGATCCTCTCCTGAGTAAGGTGGCCATGTAATCTGATGAATTAGATGGTCTGTGATGGGGATGGGCTCCTCCAACCATAAACACCCATCATGCACTAAGTAGAGAATCTACCTGATGACGAAGATGGTCACTGGGCCACGGTGGTAATGTGGCACCCAGAGCAGATTAAGTAATTCAGCTTTCTCTACACTTCTGAGCCATGTCCAGAGCTCCAATTGAATTGTTCCAGCATTCGCATCAATCCTTTGGTGCATTAGCTTCTCAGTCGCCAAATGCGGGAACTTCTTGTGGTCTACGAGGTCCCAATCTTCAAACTTCAACACAATAACTTGCCCCAAGTGTGGTCCCTAAAAAAAATATTGTCTGGGAGCAACAGAGTTTGTAGAGAGCTCTTGCTCTCATCTATGTCCTTTGGCACTTTAGCTTTTCCCTTTTGCGGAGGAACATATTTAGGTAACTGGGTAATAGGGTCCACACCCTGGGTTTCAACTTCCATCTCTACATCCTCCTCATCTACCAGGATTTCTTCAAATTCTTCCTCCTTTTCAGCCTCCAGATTAATGGCCTTCCCCTTTTCCTGCAAGGTGAGTTTAGTCCTCTGTGGCTTTCTGGGCGAGACGCGTACCGTGATCATAGCCTACTTATCCTTCTTAAGTCACGGTGTTTTGGATGATTTAGGGACCTCAACTATCACTCTGGCACTCTCTCGGGCTTCCACTTCCACAATTTCCTGCGCAACTTCCTCAGGTGTCGACATCAAGCTAGTTAGAAGGTCCTGCATCTCCTTTGGAAATGTTTCAAATACTAAACTTGCTCTCAGAGCCTCAAAGTTTGAAAGGTCCATATACAATTGATAGTGCAACAACTCAGTTCTCAAGATGCCAAGTGTTTTTCACTGGACAACCACTTGTAATTTATAAAGCCTTTTGAATTTGAATTCGGTCGTTCCCCCACATTCAGCCGATTAATGCTATATTGACGGCATATTTTCAAGAACCTAACCCCTAAAGTTCACCTTAAATGCCTGCCGCCCACTCCATTTGGCCTGAAACCAACCATCAAATCATGAATAGTGACTTTAACAGTCACTTTCTAAGAGACCTACGCACCAGCACAGCTGTCTTCACGCTGTCATGGACCATATGACACTTCGCGCAGTCCTGGCATTCCGCAGCTCCCAGGTAGTGTAGTTTATAGTCCTGCGCATCCTTCAGCTGCCTGGAGTGCTAAGATTATGCTACTTTCATATAGTCACATGGCCGGGTTGTCGGTGTATGGCTTCAAATGACTACCATTCACTTTTCCTGGGAAGGGTTCTCCATTTAACTTGACCAGTTGTACCATGCCTCTGTCGGTAATCTCCTTAATAATATATGACCCTAACCAGTGCATCTTGAACTTTCTGGGGAATTTATCAAAATTACTATCATACAAAAAAACTAGATCATTTACCTTAAATGTGCGCAACTTGATTTGTCGATTGTGCCATGCCTTTTCATGCTGCTTTTGGACCTGCTGGTGAAATCTAGCCAAAAATCGTTCTTCCTCGAGCTCATCCAGCTGCGCGAGCCTCTCTTCTAGAGCTCTGCGATTCGTCATACCTGTGAGTGTTGTCATATGCAGACTAGACACAATGTATTCCATAGGCATTATGGCTTCCACTCCATAGACAAGCCTAAAAGGTGTCTGTTCCATCAGTTTCTTGCATGTTGTCCAGTAAGCCCATAACGTTGCAGGTATGAGTAGGTCCCAATCACTTCGTTGAGCATTGCATACCTTGGTCAGCGCGTTTTCAAGCACTTTATTGAATGCCTTCACTACCCCATTAGCCTGTGGGTGATAAGGTGTTCTCTTTTGATGATACACCTGAAATTCCTTCATTAGAGTGTTGATCATCTCGTTTAAGAAGTGCATACCTTGATCACTCATCAAGATCTTTGGATAGCCAAATCACGTCAGTGCATGTTCAAATAGAAACTTTGCAGCAGTTGCATCTTTGCAATCCTTCACTGGCTATGCTTTTTCCCAACCAGTCAAGTACTCTGTCGTAGTGATAATGTACCTCGTGTATGTCTTTCCTTGTGGCTGAATAGGTCCTACAAAATCTATTGCCCACTTCTCGAAGGGTTACAATGTTACTTGTGGATTCAAAGGCATTTCATCCCTTTGTGATGGCCTTCATGTCCACTAACATACATCACACACCTTGCAATATGCTTTTGAACCCTAATGAAGGGTTGGCCACCACAACCAGATGCATAAAATCTTCTGTGCAGTTGCTCTCCTTGCATAATGTCGTCCTCCAGAGCCCCCATGAGCGTCCACGAGGATGCTGCTTCGTTCAAACTCAGGTACATACCTTCGCAGTATTTCATCTTTCCCCATCTTGTATAGATGCCTAAAAATGACAGAGAAGTCTGTCGCACGCACCACTAATTCCTTCTTTTACTGGATAGAGTATCCTTCCGGCATAGTTCCAATTGTTAGAAAGTGTATTATATCCGCAAAATGTCCATCCATAATGCACATAGAAAAGAGCTACGTGTCAGGTAATCCTTCCTCCAAACTAGTAGGTTCCTCCCCTGTCTCGATGCACGACAGGTGGTCAAGTCCCACGTTCAATCATCTAGGCTTTACAACAACTTCAAAATCATATTCTTGGAACAATAAAAGCAATTTGCAAATTCCCCCCCCAACACAGGCTTATTGACCAAGTATTTTAGTGCAGAGTACATGTGCATATTCTTAGGTTGGGGCTTTTCTCCATAGGCCTGCATCCACTTGGCCAGATGCACGTGCGGATCATCCTGCCCATCATATTTTTCTGTCAGTCGCATCTTATGCTTCCCAAATTGTGCTCGCATCATTCTCCTACATTTTCACCTATCATGAAAGCTTCCTTTGTGCATACCCCACCATCTTACGGGCATAGCGCACAGTACCAAGTCCAAGGCCTGGAAGCGTTTCTTTTCTAGCACCTCTCTTTCAAATGCATCCAATAAGGTATCTACCTCAGTTAAACCATCATAAGTAGGCATATCTCATACTTCTTTTGACACGCAGTGCAGTGACTGGGTCATCATCTTGCAATTCAATGTAGTTACCTCGTGTAACTGATTCTGCATGTGTTCTATTTCTTTGTTGGAATATGAAGTGCAGGAACTCTCACGCTCCCATGTAATCCACCTATCCACGGTGGGATTCACCCAGCCTTGGTCTCGCGTTGTCATCTTGTATATGTAGTCCAGATCATCATCACTCTCATGGTTGCGGATTGGTTCCGTATAGCGTGATCTTTCAGCAGGATTGAGGGCTATTATTACGCATAGTGATTTCTTCTCAAAGATCATCTTCCACTTCTTTAGATTGATTACCCTATTCATATCAGTAGCCCAGTCAATTCCCAGTAGTGCAGGGTAGGGATTGTTGTCATCAACAATCTTTGTTACTTCAAAATCTGCCAGCGCGCTCGCTCCCTCAATATCCATGAACATTCCCTGCGGTCGCCCCATGGGTATGATTTCCTCCTAATTTTCCATCCTCAGCTAAATCGGAGACCATTGCAGTGTAGGTCTCCCCATTCTCTCCCATGTTTGTTTCGATAAAACATTCGCATTTGATCCCAAATCCAGAATTACTTGATCCATCTCGTATTCTTCGATCTGTGAGGTGAGTCTCATTTCACACCCCATCCTTGTCTTATGCTTTCCAATCTTCCAAACTACGCTCGATTCACCTGGAACAGTCCGAGGACATCTATTGATAAGTTCATATAACCCTTTCATAGCCTTACTGTCATGCAGTAACTTCATACAGGTTTCCAAGAATGTTGTGAACATAGAGGGGTCCATCTCTAGCTAGGGCTTATCTTTTCTTTCTGAAGTGGAGGCCTCAGCGAAGCTCTTCTTAGCTTCCATGAAAGTTCCCGCACATACTCCAAATAAAACTCAACTTCCTTCGTCGAGGCTTTGCGAAACTAGGAATTGTCTTCCAGTTCTTTCCCCTTGTCATCTCCCATCGTGATTCCACTTCAAATCACTATGTTTACATTCAGATCTTCCTCACATGGCTCTAACCTCATAATCTACAGGTTCTGAGTTGGGGGAGGAGGTAGCGTCCCTTTGTCACATATCCTAGCTATCAGCGTAGGACAATCCTCGATTTCATGATCAAACAATGTGCAATACTTGCATGATGGGCACGTTGGATTAGTGAAATCACAAGCATAGTGTCCTGGTCCTTCGCAATTGTAGAAAATCAACTATCCGTGACCTCTACCCGGTCCTCCTCCACCTAGGCCTCGTCCACACCCCTGAAATCCTGTCCGCACCATCCCTACATTTTGGTCAAGGGGCCGTGTTTTGGCCTAAACTCTGTAGGTGGGCGTTCTATCCATCATCAATTCATAGCTCTTGTAAGTATGTTCATCATGTCCCACCGATATACAAAAGTTGCAGAACAACTGTTGCGGAGTTTGTGTATACTTCTGTAACAAGTGGCAATTATCTGTGGCATGATTTCTGGCTATTTGACAGATAACGCACCACAAAGTAGGCATCATGCTAGGTCTGGCTTGAGCTTCCGGCCTTAAAGGCATCAGTCCTCCTCCTGCAAGGTAATTTGTAAAGACTGGGCAGTGGTCTTTGTCATGACCCTAACCCTTTCATTTCACGCACCATATTTCTTCGCGTACCTCTAGCCAAACCATCCTATCCTGCTTCAAGTTTTGCATCTCAAGGCACAGGTTCTTCACCTGCGCATGGATTTAATGAAATCCTAGATTAGGATCTTGCATTAGGGTCTCATGTAGTCTCATGGAAATCTCCAAGGCCTCTGCCTAAGTTGTTATCTTCTATTGCGATAGTGTGCTTCTTAAGTGTGGTAGTAACGAAGCCACAAACCATTTGCAATGTTGCCTATCTATCAAATTCATGTTGGCTTCGTGGATTGTACATTTTAGCCTCTGATCTAGTTCCAAAAGCATCTCGCTTGGTAGCTTGGTAGCATCATGATCTCTTTGAATCCAACAGTCAATTGCACTTCAGATTTAGGCCTGCTAAATTCCCTATTCAGTGTCGTTTGGATGTCTGCTACTCTAGCATTCGAGTTATCGTTGGAGTACTTAATATACCAGGTTAGCGAGCGATCTTGCAGAGCACTAACCAATGTTTCCTTATTTATGTTATCATATATAACACCTTGAGCTTCCCATACATCCCTCATAACAAACCAAAATTGGTCTGGATCCTCATTTCCCAAGCCTTTGAACAAAGGAAGCTTCACTATGTTTGCCATATAGAATCACGATGGTGGTGGAGGTGGTACACATGAAGATGGAGGTGATGGTGGTGAAGCCAACAAGTGGACGGAGGTGGTATTCACGGAAATCCTTGTCTTATGAGATGAATAGAACTTCGCAGAGAGACCTTCATGATCCCTTCCTCATCCCCTTGCGGAGGTGAAATCAAGGGGCTATGCTCTAGACCCTTATTTCCTTCGTTCATGTAAACCTTTTCACTTTGCGTAACCCCGAACATCAAGGTAACTGCATAACCCACTTTTTGCACAACAACATTTTAATCCAAATATTCAAAGATTTCATGTACTTACCTCACTGGCCTTCGAAAAAGCATCGCTCTGCCTCACTATAACTGACTGAAGTGTCAACCAAAAAATTAGTAACAAATCCTCCTATAATGTGATTGAGCCAGTGACCGATGGTGCGCGCATGATCTTATCCTTCGTTGTTTCCAATATTCACACTAGGTCTGGGGTCCACACAATAGGACCGTTCCACCTTACTTGGTTATCTGCTAACTTCGCAATCCACTTGTATAGCTTAGTAGGAAAATATTTCATGGATCTCCCTATATAGGTACCTGTCTAACCATTTTTCTTTTGACAGTCTCGGGTTTTTGTTTTCTTGTGCCGCGAACTCATGAATCCTTCTGTCCAACCGGTCTTCAATTTCTTTCTTAGTTGGATTCCAATGACACGACATCACACATCTCTTATGAAAATTCCAATCCCGGAAACAGAACCATTTGTTGGCTTGATGAGGCCTGACCCAAGTTCACCGTTAGGTAGCTAAACAAATCCCTACACCATGGCCCTTTCAGCATCAACCCGCGGAGCGCGGACTGGAGTCTCACCCAAAGTAGTATGGGGGGCTGATGGAACCAAGTTTCCACACCCTTGAGATGGTTGTGATGTCGGTTTATTCCAACTATACTTGTCTTCGAACAAGTTTCTTATCCCTCTGCTCTACCTTTCAGTACCTTCGTGAAATGTTACAATCAGTTTCGCGCAGCCCTAATCAAGGGCTGAAGTCCTTTCATGCTGCTAGGGTAGTGAACTACGATATCTCCCAAACTGTGCTAAGTATCTTGCTTATCTTATTAACAGATCTTAGTTAGCTTCACGTAAACAGATTTCCTCACTTCCATGCACTTAACCAACACATTTACATATATTTGCGCATCATATAAGCATTAGAAGTGAATTTCATACCCAATATAACAGATGCATAAACATGAACTAAAGACATCGAAATTATAGAATAGTTCTCTTTATTGATAATTCCATATGATTACAAACTTGACTCGCCCTACGCACTTAGTTGCAGGGGTTTACACACTCAGCTGCGGACTTCTAGGCCTATGTGCACTCAGCCGCAGAGCCTCTACCTATGCTACGACCCAAAACTTAGACTTCTACTTTAGAGCTATCTCTCATACATCATATCTCAACTCATGATTAGTTCTTTCTAACTAATTAGAGCTTAGCTCTATTTATACAATCCATGCTCCACAGACCATGGGTAGATCTTCTACAGCTGACATTACATTATCAAAATAAGGGCGGACAACCCTATGACTCTTTAACATCTACATGCTCCGCGCCCACAAAATGCGGAGTATTTACATTTGTATTACAAAATTGGACCAAAATATGGGCTCTTAGTCCAAAAAATTCCCTTGGGGGATCTTGTGCCCAACTAGAAGTGTCGTAAAGTCTTCATTTCTTTGAAAAAGAAACTATTGTAAAGTCTTCATTTCTTGTTAAAAGCATTGATTGATCGTTTGTGCATCTAGTTCCTTTTTGTTCATCTAAACACTAAAGGGACTGAAAATAAAAACTTGCATTGTGCATATTGTAGTTTGTGAATGATTGATAGGAATAGCTAGGGAAATTTCATTAGGTGTGCTCTTTGCTCTTCGTCAAAGATCTGATTGCTCTATCCCTTACTAGCTACAATTTTCATTGTTAATTGAATGAAATATTGTTTCTCATGTTAGTTTCATTCTAAGAATTTCAAACATACATCACGTGGTGAACCTTGAAAGGAAAATTCTTAAGAATATCAACTTAAAAGTTATCTCAATTAACCTAATGGAGCATTGTAACTTAACGTATAACATTTAGAGGTCTAAGCTAGAGACGTGTTTCGGCGTCGTTAAACGTAGCAACTGTCGTTAATTATCTGCAACGCATTCCGAGTGTGATACCTCATTCCATGTACGTAAGTATATCATAGCTCGTCCACATACTTTCAGGTATATAGGGCGGTGTTATAGTACGAAAAGTATAAAGAAATGCTCTCACTGTGTGGTTTCACATTAGACAAAGCTAATACGGATTGGGCCTCCACGTACTTTTAGGTATATTTGGGAGGACTATATTAGGTTTCTATCCATCCATAGGTAATTGAGTCGGCCACCTTGTATATTGTGATAAACTGAAAACAACATTTGGGGAGATTTCTTGCACGTATGTTAAGTCCCTGGTTTACTGAGGTAGTATATTGCAGTTCACAGTTACTTGGTAATCCTTTTGCCTAGATTATCCTTCTTTTGTTTTATTATGTTATTTTGATTAAAATAAAATTAATTGACCATGGATAACATCCTCCATGTCACTCCTTAGTTGAACTTAGGTTGAGACATATGGCAACAACCCCAGAGTCCACCAATCAAGGAATTACTTTTAATGGTAATCCTAGTCCTTTACCTCCTTTTGGAAATATTGGTGCTCCATATATGGCTACATTATCCCTTCTCAAATTTACCATTGGCTTGCCAATATGGTTGTTTTCAACCTCCTTGGTTCAGCAAGTCATGATTTCTCCGAAATCAAGTACTCCTCCACCTGGAAAAAATCAACCTCCAGTTGATCCTAAAATTGATCATTTACCTTCTTCGTTGGTTGTTTCTCCCTCCCCTTCTTCCTCTTCACCTAGTGAAAGTATTAACACTAGTAACTAGGTGGATAAGAAGAAGAAGAAGAAGAATAAAATTTAGCATGGGACAACCAAGCAACCATTCCTTCGAATGAAGCTTCTGATGAGAAACCATCCGATAAGCCTCAAAAACTTCGATATCCTTGCAAACTTTGTACAGGAGACCATCTTCTTCAAAGTTTTTCTGGTATTCCTCAGATCTTAGAAGAATGGTCTTCTCGTTCATATCATCTTGTGTCATCAACTTCTGGAGATCATGCTGGTGACACACCATAAACTAGTGGTAGTGAAGTTCATGGAAAGAAGGATAAAGTTAAGTTTCCTTGTAGGTTATGTGAAGGGAATCACCCCACTCACCTTTGTCCCTATCTGGATGAAGCCTAAAAAGTGTTGGATAATCATCTTGCTTCTCTGCAGTGACTTCCATCTGGTTACAGGAGACTCTCCCTTAATCCTTCACTAGTTGATGAAGTGACTGACCCAAATCAATCGTCGATCAAACCCACTCTCTCTGAATTTGAATCCCATGAATCTATACCTAACCAATCACAGGTTAAGGAAACAGTTGATCCAATTTCACGGTCAGTTAATCGTACCTTTCCCGTAGAGAGTGAGTATGATACCACTCATGTTATTTTTGTTTCTTCAGATTCCAATGAGCTTAGAGAGAACCCTCTTGTTCCATCAAGACAGGAGGAAAATCCTCCCATTCTCGTAACTCAAGGGGGTAATTCTCCCGTTCTTACAATACCTCCTCCAAGTAGTTTGGTCACTTTCTTTAATTGGAATCGACTGGTAGGGTGTCGTATTCCTTCTTATGTGCCTTTCCAAATCATAGTATAGGTTTATAATATGATTGTACTTGTAACTATTATAGATGAAGGTGCATCTGTGAGTATCCTTTCCTCCACTGCTTGGAAAGCACTCTGTTCACCGCCACTTGTACCTATTACCCAGAATCTGTTGGCTTTTAACAAAAGAACCAGTCAACCATTAGGGATCCTTCCTCAGTTTCCTATTACTTTGGGAGGGAATTCTTTTTATCTCAATGTGATGGTAGTCACATGCCCTTTAGATTAGAATTTACTTCTTGGGCGTGACTATGTTTATGACATGGGAGCTATTGTTTCAACACTCTTTCAAGTGATGTGTTTCCCGCATGAAGCCAAAATTGTCACCATTGACCAGCTTTCATTTCCCGGTCCAAATATGGCTTCCAATCAACCATCTTCCCTAAATGGTCCTTTTGTCCCAATGGTATCTTCCCTGCTATGTGTCAATTATGTGGCAACCCGTTCCATGCCTACATCAACTGATGATCAATTCCATGATGTTGTGCATTGTGTACTGGGGGCATTGGAACCAAATCTCTCTAATGGATTCCTTGCTACATATCCCTTCCAGAGTATTATTCTCCCATCTGATGAGAACCTCTTAGAAGTCATGACCTCTTATGGGTGATGATCAAGGAATATGAGGATAGTTCCTGGTCTTGTGCCAACCTCGTTAAAAGAAGAAACAAATCTCAAGCATATTTTTTTGTTTCAAGCATGTGTAAACATGAAACGGAATCCAAGCATAGTTCCCTGTGGTTCAAGCTTGTGTAAAAATGAACCCATCTCCATTTTAACCCTCATGATTTCCATTCTATCAGCGTCTACTGTCACATGAGCCTTGGTTTTTTTCCTTCCATTGTCACTATCTTCTTGGCCAATCATACACTTTCACTTGGTTGTTTTACTCTTTTTGAGGAACAGTTGCAATGAATGGTCTTATTAGCCAGCCTCTTCACAAATCAACATTTTTTGAGAAGTTCCAACATCACTGGAACTAGTTGCTATCTTAGACACCACCCATTCCTAGAGTCCTCTTTAAGCTCTTTTCAGACTCTCGAAATATGAAAAGATTGTCGAGTGCTTGCCTTTTTCATCTCGTAAATTGAAAATGACATCTACTTAGTATAAGTTTAGCCCTTTTCCGGACTGAGATAGATTATTTACGAAAAAGGAATACGTTGATCGAACATGGTCAATAGGTTCTCTCTTGTATTATTTTATGCTTTTTTGGACTTGAGAGACAAATTTACAAAAAAGAACTTATGGAATTTTCTTTTGTGTCCCTTTTCAAACTCTCTAAACATGACAAGGACCGAGTTCCCATTGTCGTTAAACTCGTTAAAACATAAAATAGCGACAAACTTGTCCATCATGACAAGACCAAGTTTCACCTTCGCTAGGCTCGTTAAAACATCACATATCAATGGATTCACCCGAAGGGTGGAATTATACTACAAGCATATGTTATCCTACTCAATCTTGTTAAAAAATAAAGAGGTATTGGTCAGCAATGACTGGGGAAAAGGGGAAAATGGATAAATCACTTTATGGTAGCAAGTTTCTCTTGACCATGACACTTTCACTTCATCTCTATGACTATTTGGGTTGGGTTATCTGCTTGATGGTTATCATACCTATGATCTATCACACCATCCACCACTTTGGTTTTGGGTCAATGTTGCGAATTCATTCAGTGTCACTAACATGTTCAAGAGAAGTCACTCAGTAAACTTCATCCTTTTCAATACTCATAAAACTTCATTTTCAAGACTGCCATTCCTGAACTTTGTGTCGTTAGTCACATTTTGTCTTCAAAATCATTACAATCATTTTGTGTCATTGATGGGGGATACATCAAGGCCCTCTTGCAACAAGTCGCTTCTTGTCAACATCAGGACATTATCCAAGAATTTGACTTAGAAACACTCTTCCAGTACTTTGAGGCTTACATACATCAATGGCAAGTTTCTCGCTTCCAGCGATAGGTTGACATCACTGGCCTTCGATCGAAATACTTTGTATGACGTAAAATGTAAAATGTACTGAAGTACCTTGAGAATCATTATCATTATCAGTGACCTCTCTCGCATCTGTTAACAGCTTACATCATTGGCTGGTAATCAGACAGTGTCTTCCCATGTTCGACTTCAAATCACATATTCACATGGTTAGGTTCATACTTGAGCAAATGATTGGATGAGATAGAAGACCCCAGGTCTAGTTTCTTCCATTCGAGCTGCGATTTAGGAGAGTACTAAATCATTTGTATAATGGATTTACACAGATGGTCATCCTATCAAGGGTCTATATCTGTAGATTACTATCAGACTTATGTACATGTAATGAAAAGTTTATATGCTGAGTAGGGTATGTCTTCCCTCAACAATTCATGGAAAATTCAAAATATCATAATGTTATATATTGTAATCGATGCAAGTTTCCGTCCACTTGAAATCCTCCTCATCACATTGTAAATCATATCACTCGACATTATCATTTTCGACTTCATGCTTTAGGGGGAAACTATTACAGCTCTATTTTAGCACATCACTCCTGACATTCAGATCAGTACAATTAGGGCTCATCAAACCCTAATTCAGTTGTTACATTCCCTAGACAAGTCATCACATTGAATTCTTCCAACCATGAAAGTTTCCTAGCCTAAAACCTTGTTGAAATGCCTCCTTGGGACACCGGCACAACCTTGGTCAGGGTAACTGCGCTACATAGCAGGTAGGCCCATTTAGGCCTTCACTTCAGTGCACTTAGGCCAACTTACACCTGTGCTAGGTGAGAATGAACGAAATTTGCATAGGGTTCTAGGAATATTCCTTGATTCTAGATCATTCTACAAGGATCCTAGCTCTTATCTCATTCTATGAGCTCGAATTTGGATAGGCTATGAATCAATTAACTTCCTATCCTCTCATCACTTGCTCCATGGAAACTAACTCCAATTTTGGAAGGCCATTCAATACCCAATTTATTTTAAAACCACCTCCATTTCCCTATAAATTGAGCACTCATCATAGTGATCAGGGGGTTAGAATTTGAATATTGTAGCGAAATATTGTTGGTTTGAGATTTTAGTTCATGTCAAGTAATGTTATGCTATTGGATTGGTGTGATTTTGGTGTGACGAGGCTTGGACTGAAGCTAGATGAATGACATGGGATCGAACTGCATTGGGTGAAACTCTTCCTTTATACATTAATAAAGTTGTTTATTCCTTTTCTCATATTCTTGTTCATATCTATGATGATTATGTGTTTAAATGTTTTCGATTCCATTGGTTTATAGTAGATAGATCATGTATGCATTGATTTTTGTCGTTTCTGTTTCTATTGACATAGGTACCAATTGAGCGGATTCAGTTCAAGTGGGAGCAACAGGAGCAATTCAAAGGAGATCAAGGAAGCGAAAGACTACAAGTAAGTTCCTTCATCTCATCTATATACTATAGGAAAAGGTTAAACTACTTTCTTTCTTTTTTTCTAAGTGTAGCTACCCACTTAGGGAAAATGTGTTTATCCATAGATACAAATTCCATATAACACTAGCGTTGTGCCCTGCACTATGTACATAGTCATTTGTTGTTTTTTGTTTATTTGTTTGAATTTTGTGTTGTTTTGTGATGTGAATAAGTGTTGTGCATGATTGCGTTGTCTCTTCTAAGTGTGTGTGTGGCTTAAGTCTAAAGAGGCTTCTGACACTCCAACATTTTGCTAGCATTTTGTCCATCTCCTTGTGTTGGTTACATATTTCGGCCGATGAGGTCCCGACGAAAAATACGATTCGTTCGTAAGGAGAATTTTGGTGTTCTGCTGGTGTTCTCAAGCTTATCCAATGAGTAGAAATGAAGAAGGGGGAAAATATAAACAAGCAATCCTAAATTAGAGGTCTTTATATGCTTCTCTAAAGGTGTAACCTCTTCTTCTCTCAATAAGTTAGGATCCCTCTTCCGCCCCAGAATAAATAAGTGTTGATGCACAGTTCTCTTTAAATAAATAATTAAAGTCTAAAGAAGAGAAAGACTTCCTGCGCAGAGAGTTGAAGCAAGCAACTCCACCGGGGTACTATCTAGGTTTGATGGCAGCAGAGACCTTTTTGTGTTCCTACGTGACTCCTTCGGGGTACTTTCCAAGCTTGCTAGTAGTGGAGCAACACCAGAGATGAAAAACTATACTCTAAAAATCTTAAGCTCGCGAGCTAAACTACCCTTCCCAACTCAAAACATTATGATTACGTTGAATCTTATGTTGTGCTCAACTTAGAAGGTATAGGGGGAACCATGTCTTCCCATGGGGTAAGTGGGAAGGCCAACATGATCTACATGATGAATCAATACTCCCTAAGGAACTAAGACCCTACACAGAAGAAACTAACCAACATAGAGAATTTGGAATTCAACCAGCATGTTGCCAAGTGTTGTAGTTGTTGCAACAACCTCTAAAATTTTGGCTTGCACTCAAATTTTGGAGCCCTCCAAGGTCTTTTCCTTTCTTGTTTTAGACACTCAAGCTCATCCCATGAGCTTTCTTGAAGTTATTTGGCCCCTTCTGCTTGTTGGATTACTTATCGTCTTTTGGAATGATTAATTGTTATGTAATGTTTGCGAGCCTTTTTTGGTGGTTTCAAAGGTTTGTTTTTATGTAAATGATTTTTCTAACCATGTAAACATCTATTGCACTCATACACAAAGTCTTGAACATTGTCACATAAATGTCGTCCCAAAGTTTATCTTAAGTGTCACACTTGTTGCATCTTGTCATGAGATAGTCATAAAGAGGGGAATGCTTTGTTTGTTTCTGTCAATGATCTATGTTTTGGTGTCATCAAATTATGCTAAGTGTGTGACCATGAGTCAAGTTCATCATGAGTTAAAATCCCTCCCCACACTTAGCTATTGTCGGAAAATATTCCCAACCAGGCAACCTAGCTTCACCGGGCCTTGACTGAGTTGCGCACTGTGTAGTCTCAACCCTCATTGATTTGATCTTGCTATTTGGAACAACATAGTGCATAGTCATTTCCTCCGAGGTTGTGGTTTTGTGCAATTCCAGAGTCTAACAGCCTCCCTTGACCTCCAGAATTGTGCATTTGTGCTTCCTACCCTTCCTTGAATTGCACACTTCGCACCTTCAATCCACAATATTTTTCCTTGCATGTTGGAAATGTGCAATGCATAGAGATACCAGCCTTCCTTTGCCTCCAAAACTACGCATATGCTTCCTCTAGTGCCCTTCCCTCAGTCGGAGATCACTTCTCTTAGAAATTGCGAAGATTTTCTCTTCAGGTGTCTCTTCTTCCCAGTCACCCTGTTAGGGTCCCACCCTAACCCCCTTATTCATGTCATGGGATCACGTCATAGTCAAGAGTCAATAAAGCCCATATTAATATTTGAAGTGGTTAACCCAGTTAGTTGCAAATGGGACC
>APFE031596290.1:0-20162 GCA_000404065.3 Pinus taeda | reverse complement strand
AACGGTGGTGATGAATCTAAAGGTTGCACAAGACATGAAGACAAATTACACTAATATGAAGAAAAAATATCAAGAATTTCAAGTTGGGGATCATGTGTATGTATGACTGAAACCTAAAATAAGTACCTTGAGTTGGGGAGGTTGTGCCAAATTTTCCCCCTCGTTTTGTGTCCCATTCCAAATTCTATCTCAAATTGGCCCAATAAATTATCACCTAAACCTACCCAACCATATATGTATTCATAATGTCTTTCATGTATCATTATTAAAGAAATATATTTATGATCCCACACACATTATTAATTGACAAGATATACAAAGAACACAATTTATAAGATTGCATAAATATGTATGCTCATTATTCTCATATGTATGAACTATTGTTAACTCATTAGTTGTAACTATAGGTCAAACCACACAACGAATTTATGGTAAAACCCCCATGTATACTCGATGGGGGAGAATCAATCCTATAGAGGTGAGTTATCACTGAGGGTATAGTGTGGTGGAGTATTTTAGCCCAAAGTAGGCTTTGTGGGAAGATGAAAAAATTATAAAAGAAGCCTATCCTAGTCTATTTTGAAAGCCTTGAAAACATCGGGACAATGTTTCATTCAAGGGGGAGATGTGATATCCCCTCGTAATATTGGTTGATTCTAATTTACTCCACTTAAATACTCTATTTTGTGTTATGGGCCTTAGAAAAAGGCCAAAATAATACTTTACATGAATGGATATTTTATTTTGTTTTGTTAATTATCAATGTTATAATGATGTTCCCATGATCAAAAAAATGGGGTGGAACATAGTGCTAAAAGAGGTTCACACCCACTTAGTTGGACATGTATGGGCTAGGCGATTACCTACCCAACTTCTTCCTTGGAAATAATAATCCTTCAAAAAAATTCAATCGGGTTGAGGAACATGAGGTGAAAAAGAGTGAAAAAACAAAGGAAATATTTGAAAGGAAGAAGAGTGTGATAAAAGGATTCCAAAGCTGGTTGGTGAGTGGAGTCCATCTTAGACTTGAATGTTCAATTAAATTTTAAGGATGAGGTCTAGTCAAGACTAGATGGTCATTGGAGGAAACTATATCAATTGGTAACTTCCCTAGAACTACACTAGGTGTGGAACATGCTGGGGGGAGATACAATATAAGAGTGGTCTAGTTGGATAGGAGGAGATGTGTGTACCCAATGATTTTTTGATTGTTGGAGACCGATTCTGAGACTGAAGAATTAGGTAAGAATTGAAAATTTATTTTATGTAACAGTGGTTTAACAGATTTGGAATTAGGCTTTAAGTTCAATAATTGTTAATGTTAAAAAATTTAGTAGCTCACTATCTTGTTATTGGAAATGTTCGTGCTTATCATTTAAAATATCTAGTCTACATTGATTGTGAATATAAAAATGTTATTTAAAGTAATAGGTACATTATTACACATCACAAATTGATCATAATAAATGTATATCTTAATTAATCTATATTGACCTTTTACAAATACATTCAATAACTTTAAAAGTGAACCACTCGTGATGAGCTTTCAATATTTTGAAAATTTATGTATAAATGTATATCCATTATATAAAATAATTTTTTTGGTAGGTCTATTATATAAAACATGCATTATGAAAAAGGTATACTATATGTAAAAACATTCAAATAAGAAAGACCTATATATTCAAATAATGTAATAGGACATTGTTGTTAAGAAAGGATGCTTATGTCCAATAGATATACCCTTTGTAAATTTAACATAGATTGTATTTCTCATTTATTCATTTATATTCCTAATGTAGCAAGATGGTAACGTAAAAGAAATATTCTTTAGAGGAGTGTGTATAACACTTGAAATATGAAGGTGAAATTCAGAAGTATGGCTCATTTCCAAGTTTCATGGTTTGTTTTATTTTTGTCCCCCAAAACACCCAAATAAAATAATTTCAAGTTCTTTCCTTAATAATTTGTCTTTTAATTGATAACAATCATGCTAGTTTGTACAGACAAGCTATGGCCTTCCACTGTAATTTTGTGTTTTAATTGGTAACAATCATGTTAGTCCTTGAATCTTATTGTTCTCCATATTTTTATTCTGTCTTAAAGCCTATTTTAAAGTATATTCAATTTATGTTTTTTTTGTGAGATTTAACCTTTGTATTCATTAGAAAGTAGATAATTCGCAAGAATTTTGTGAAGCTTTATAATCAAATTATAAAAATAGAAAATTTAACACTAGAACAAATATTCTGTAGAGGAATATATACAACACTCCAACAATGAAGATGAAATTCAAGAGTATGGCTCATTTCTAGGTTTCATGGTTTATTTTATTTAAGTGGCCCGCAACACTAGTATTTTCTATTGATGTGAGTGATTAAGGCAATGTTAATGGTCTCTCTTAATAAGCTCACCAAAAAATATGGAATTAAGCCTAGGCAAAAGAAGCAAAGCACTCTGAAATGCCTTTTATTAATTTTGATATCTCATGGGGGTTCTTGGATGGACCACTCAAGGTGACCTGTGCATAGATGGGGTTGGAGTTGTTCTACCCTTGAATCAAAATCATTAATTTCACATTCATTAAATTCTAAACTCCATGATATCTCTTTCAATTTCATATAAAAAACACATCAAGGATATTCTAAACTCTATGGTCTCTCTTCAAATATCATATAAAAAAGACATCAAAGATTCAAATGATGGTAAGCTTGAAAACAATTATTAGCTTTACTTTTAAGCATATTGTGGTGGAAAATGTGTACTTTGGCTTATTGTTTTGGGACATTCTTTCATCTTCTCATATTTTCACTAGTATTCCTTTAAACATATATACAAAGAATTGAATCAAAATGTTAAAGAACACTCTTACTTCCTTGGAGATTGTTTTTTTTACTTATATCAATTATTTGAGAGTGTGAAGATATAGAGTTCTTTCTTTAATAATTTTCCTTTAATAATGTACTAGTTTAATCTTGTTGTTCTCCATATTTTTGTTCTATCTTAAATCCTATTTTAAACTATATTCAATTTATGTTTTTTTGTGAGATCCAATCCTTGTATTTGTTAGAAAGCAAATAATTTGCAAGAAACTTGAGAAACTTTATACTCAAATTATAAAAATAGAAAAGCCAAATCATGTTAAATCTAACCTCTCTCAAAAATTAAATATACAATTATAATATCTTTATTTTTTTTAAAATCATTTTTTTATATTTCATTTAAATATTATAATAAAAATTCAACATTCGGATCCTCAAAATTTGTTACTACACATCAAATTACCATTCAATTATTCAAAATTCAAATTTTCATATACACACATTTTTTTGTAAAACTCATTTCTAATCATGTAGTTAGATGTTCACATCTTTAGAGAATATCCCATAATATATATAGATGTTTAGAAATGCATCAACCAAGAGAGTTTGAAATACATCCAACATATATGTATTTTTAATTTTAATTAATAAAGATAAATTAATTTTTTATTTTATTATTAATATTAGTATGTTTATATGTCTTCTTGGGGTAGCTCAAGTGGGTATGGCTTTCGACATGGTGTCTCATAAAAACCTATCTTCGGTTGGTTGGAATATTGTTGCTACCCTCCCCTTGTAGCTGGGAGGAAAATAAATTGGGGGACATTGTAAACACTAAATCTGAGGCTCCTACCAAGCTTACCAAAAAAATAAAAATTATTAATATGTTTATATAAAAATGTATATCTAAAATAATATATACAATTTTACACACTACAAATTATTATAATAAAACTATATTGAATTTATACAAATACATTTAATTACTATAAATTCAATATTTCAAATATTTAAGTATCAATTTATAGCCATTATTTAAAATATTTTTCAAACTTATACTGAATATAAAACCATTCAAATAAGAAAGACCTATATATTCAAGCAATGTTACAAAGCAATAATTTTAAGGCTTTGCTATACAATTTTAGAAAAAACAAAATTTCAGGGGCAACTCTTCAAGGTTCTGGCCATTTCAAATGTCTTCTTTTTTTTCAAAAACATTAAAAATTAAGTAATTGTAATGTATGGATATGTGTGTGAAATATAGGTATATATGCATGTTGTATGGGTGATTGATGTCTTAAAGGGTGTATTACATACCGTATAACATTCCAAATGATGCTAGCAATAAAACACCACTTCTAAAGCAATAAAATTGCAAGATTTGAAATAATGTTGCTGGCCCTAAAGCACTACTTCTAAGGCATTAAAAATTGCACATTTAAAATTCTATGATGTTTCAAGATTTAATATTGTAGTTGACTTTAGTGGGACATTTTGGACTTTCCTATGCCTAAATTCTGCTGAAAAAATTGAGTTGAAATCTTGGTTTGTGTTATTTAAACTAGTTTTTTCACTGTATATATGGATTGACCACCATCAACTTTACCCATCAACCTTGTGATTTCAATAAATTCATGTAGGATTTTAGAGATTTTAGAGAAATTAAGAAACTTACAAAAAAATCTCACTAATAAATTACAATAATAACATATAATTTGATGTAAATTTGAAGTGGCACTAATAACATATTTAATTGCCAAGTCCAGTTAGTGTGACTCCCAACTAAAGCCCTATCTAATCTATTTTTACTTTCACCTTAACTAGTTTTCATCATTGTTTCATTTGAATTTTTGAAAAAAAAAATTAATAATATTACTATATTTTATTATTACTATTTTATAATTTTACTATTAATTACTTTTTAATTTTGCAATAAAAATGACATATTTAAAATAATGTTGCTGACCCTAAAACACCACTTCTCATGCAATAAAAAATCTAGATTTAAAATTGGTGATGTTTCCAGGTTTAATGTTAATTAGATTTTAATATTAATATTAATAAAAGTGGCACATCTAAAGTAAGGAGTTGTCTATAATGCGACTTCTTGGAGATTCCGGTGACGGAATCCGGCGGAAGAAATGAGGTTAAATCTTGATTTTTAGCAGTTAAAATGGTTTTTTAACTGCATATTTGGATTCAGCGCCCTGAAAAACCCCTGGGAGCCATTGATTGTGCAAAAACTAGCTATCAAACTTGGGATTCCAGTGAATTGCTGCCGGATTTTGACAGGAAAAATCCGCCAGAAAAGCTTTCAAAAAGTCGCCTTATAGACTACTGCCTAAAGTAATGTTGCTTGCGGTAAACCACCACTTCTAATGCAATAAAAAATCCAGATTGAAAACGGTGATGTTTCATGATTTAATATTTAGTGTACTGGGCCATCTTTGACTTTGGCCTGGCACTAATATCATATTTAATTCCCAACCCCGGTTACTGCAACGGCCAACTCTGGTTCCTGTAACTCCCAACTCTGGCCCTATCTGATCCATTTATACTTTCACCTCAGTTACTTTTCTTCAACGTTTCAATGACTACGTGGAAGCTGGTATTTTCACCCTCTTCCTGCTATCTCCTGTCATAGCAATAGACGATGATGGTGACGGTGGAATCGCGCCGCCAGATGAGGGTAAAATTATTTATCTAAGAATCCTAAAATTGTTTGAATATTGATTTACTAATCCTAAAATTGCTTGAATGTAATATTACTTGATGTGTAGACCCTGGATGTGAGCGCATGTTTAGTGGTTGTTTAAAGTCAGACTCCATTACTGATAAAGTCCATAACTGATTATGGATTCAGATGAAGTCAGACTCCATTACTATTTACGTAATAAGACGTGTAATAACGCTGCAAGGTGATGGGACGAGATTCTGGGGTGAGCCAAAATCTTATTTTCCTAATAAAATCGCTCGCTTTTCGCTTTTGAGGCCTGTGGGTTATGAGCCCACGAAACCTTTCAGAATCTTACTTGCCTAAGGGGCTCATCTTCACCTCCATTAATATCCAAAGTTACCTTGTCAATATCATTCCAACACATGAATAGGGTTTCTGGACAGTTGTTTTAATCAAAAAAAAAACGCAGCATAACAAAACAACTAATGCATCTATTATCTCCCACCCCTCATCCAGATTCACATTATCAGGATGAACGGAATAACTCTTATGTGGCTGCAATCGTGCTGGACCATTGTGTTCACAAGCATTATCCTCCTCATGCGCTTAGTCTTTGACTTCTTCTACTGTTCTATAGTTTCAGCAGTAATTACAAGTACATTTAGCTGAACAGCTACTTGCGATTCCGAGATTAAAATAATTTCTGGCTATTGTGTCTTTGGTTGCCCCAAAATTGAATCCACTCCGGACTGTTCTACGGCAGCCTCATATTGGTCCGTCAAAGCAGACAGGGCTGATGATGCTAACGACGCAGCTCCATCAAGGCAGACTGGGCGGTGGTGGCCTCCTTAAGCACAATTGATGAAAAGTACTCAGCCTCAGTGATGGGGAAGAGTTTGGGAAGCCTCGGCCCCTGCCCCATCTACCCCTTGGCCCTCTTCACTCGCACCTGTTCTCCCCCTTTTCTAGAAGCCAAAACAAATTCTTTATTCATACATTCTGTTTTAACTGAGTTTTGAACTGAAATTAGTTTACTAACTGAATTGTCCACATGGTTGTCTATGTGCCTTTTTTCTCTAGGTTTTTCATTAAGGTGTTAGGATACTCCTGCATCATACTCTCACTCCGGAGGTACAAAACTTATGACCTCCTGGTCATATGGGTTTCCTTCTTCTTAGCAATTCTACCCATTGTTTCACTTATGACCTCCTGGTCATATGGGTTTCCTTGTCCTTAGAAATTCTACCCATTGTTTCAGTTCTTCAGCAGAAGTGCCTTCATGTGAGCTGCAACAAAACCTCTCCAATAGCAAGCCCTCCCTGCTATTTGATGTCTTACCAAGCTTCTCTCCTGAGCTTAGTCTTTGGGCATCTCTTTGGTTCTCTCCTCTCGAACAGATTGAACACTTATGCTCCAGGTTTGCTGCAATCTTTTCACCTCGACAAAATAAAATAAAATAAATTTCAAGCTTACAAATCTTTAGCAAAACTGTACTTCTTCTTTCTTCTCATGCAATGCAAAAGCTCCTTTCGCCAGGAAAAACTCCTTTCTGCAGGAAATCTTTTCCCACTCTGATACCACTTGATGGGGACAAAATTCTGGGGTGAACCAAAATCCCATTTCTCCAATAAAATCACTCTTGAAACCTATGGGTTACCTATGAGTTATGGGCCCACGAAACCATTCAGAAACGCTTATCAAGATCTCACTTCCCTAATGGGCTCATCTTCACCTCCATTAGTATCCAAAATTACCTTGTCAATATCATTCCAACATATCAATAGAATATATGGACAATTGTTTTAATCTCAAAATCGCAGCATAACAAAACACCTAATACATCTCTTATGCATCTATAATCTCCCACCTCTCATCCAAATTCACATTATCAAGATGAACTAAATAACTCTTATGTGGCTGCAATCGTGCTGGACCATTGTATTCACAAGCATTATCCTCCTCATGCAGAATAGCTTCGTTTTTGACTTCTTCTACTGACTTATAGTTTCAGCAGTAATTACAGGTACATCTCACTAAACACCTACTTGCGATTCGGAGAATGAAATAATTTCTGGTTGTTCTTTCTTTGGTTCCCCAAAATTGAATCCACTACCGACTGTTCTACGGCCGTGGCCTCCTTAAGCACAATTGATGAAAAGTACTCAGCCTCATTGATGGGATGAGTCAGGGAAGCCTCCGCCCCTACCCCGTCCTCGTCCTCTGCCGCCCCTCGGCCCTCTCCACACACCCCTTTTCTCCTTTTTTTTTTTTTCTTGATGCTTAACAAAGTTTTTATTCATACATTAGTTTTAACTAATTTTTGAATTAAAATTAGTTTAATAACTAAATTCGGTTCATGGTTGGCTTGGTTGTCCACGTGATTGTCCATGTATCTTTTTTCTCTAAATTTTTCATTAAATTGTTCGGATGCTCCTGCATCACAAGGCTTTAATTAGCACTGATTTGTTAAATGTCTTTTTGTGTTTATGAAAGGCCACTCTGAGATTGTCAGATTATAATATACGTGGGCCACTTCTATGATGATAGGTTTATAATAAGTGTGGGTAATTTATTTACTGCTTGAATGTTTATTCGTGTGTTTCTAATATTTCATTTTTGTTATGATTTTTTTATTTAGATTAAGAGTGTTTATCAGTAAGATTAAAAAATTATAAATTTTTATGGGTAATTTCAAAAGTATTTTATTTTATTTGTGATTAGTGAAATAATTGAAAATATTTGTTAATATATTTGTTAGATGGTTTGTTATTTGTTATATGTTTCTCATAATATAATTTTGTTATATTATTAGATATTTTAAAATATTATTTAATATTTGTTAAAATTTTATTATTAAGAATTAGAAAATAATATTGTGTTATTGTATAAATATATTTAATGATTATAAAACTAATCATAGATTTATGTTATTTTTACTTACAAAGACTATTAAGAGGAATCAAATTTCTCAAGATGCAAATTTCTTTTTGGGTGTAAATTTTTAGAAAATGTTTATACCATAAGAGATTTGATTCTTGTGATCTTGGTACATTTAATATGAATATTTTTTAATTTGTTAGTGTAGATATTATTTATATTTTTAAGGTAGATATTTTTTAATTTCTTAAGGTAGATATTATTCTATATTTGAGAAAAGGTTTATATCTTAAGAGATATATTATTATATATTTGAGAAAAATAGAGAAAATGTTTATACCTTAAGAGATTTGATTACTGTGATCTTCGCACATCTAATATGAATATTTTTTAATTTATTAATGTAGATATTATTTTATTTTTTAAGGTGGATATTTTCTAATTTGTTAAGGTAGATATTATTATATATTTGAGAAAATTTTGGGATAGGTTTATACCTTAAGGGATTTGATTACTTTACCTTGGACATCTAATTATTTATATTTTTAAGGTGGATACCTTTTAAGTTCTCAAGGTAAATATTATTATATATTTTAAAATGTAATGTTAAGTGACTACCTCAAATATTTTATTCTTATTTACTAGAGATTTTTTACTATAATTACTTTATATTTATATATAAATATGACCTAAAATTAAGGTTAATATTAAAGCTCCTTAGAAGGGTGTTTTGAGGGGAATTTTTCCACCAACCAACATGAATTAATGGACAAGACATGGCATTACACCCTACAAGTATTATTTATCACTAGACACCCTTACTATGAGCAAAAGTTGGAGATCGCCCACTTTCATTTCAAGGTAATCAGTTACATGTTTATTTCAGGTTTTGGTTATATTGAGGATCCATGGCCACTAAATGACCTGTTCTTATTGCACACCAAAATATCACCTCATAGGCTGAAAATAAGAAATTTCATTTCATGGTATCACATGAAATGAGAGAGGAGGTGATCTCCTACAAATCAAAACCACTTTCTTGAATGTAGTATAGTTCTTATGGTGCAAAACTTCTCCCACAACAACCATAATGACCAAGTATTTTCTCCCATGGTCTATTTGGGCTTGTTTATGAGTGGTTCTTTCACTCACCCATTTTTTGGCTTAGCACAGAGTCTTTGCTGTACACAATTTTTCTTTGGTTCTCCTCTTCAAAAGGTTTTATCTATGGTAACATTTTCTTCTTACATTCCCTTTTACTACTTGAAATATTGTAAATGCATATGCGGTTCATTCATTTTCTCAATTTTCCATTATTACCCCTACATATCATTCACCATAATTCATTGTTTTCCTATTGCTTTTCAACCATTATCCTCCCATTTGCAGAATGTTTGGTATCTAATTTACTACTCGAGCTTCAATAATTAATATAACCCATTTGTGTTTCTCATCACATGCCCTGCTTCCACCACCATTGGTATCCCATCCACCCAAAAAGGTTGCATCCATAGACCATCTAAAGTGGCTTCATCCATTTGGTAGCCCCTTTCTACGCATATCCGCCTCCCAACAACCATTTTGTCTAACATTGTTCAATCTCAAGTGGTTTCTCCATATTCTTGGCATGTAATCCCTTTCCCATGAACCCACAATGGTAGTTCAATGTATGAAATAATATATGTCTCTTCTAAGTAGGTTGTGTACCTCACTCCTCCAAGTGCTAGTGAATCTCCATCACTAGGGTAAATTTTCAAGATGAGATCATTCCTTGATGATTTCATTTATTTATGATGAACTGGAGTCTAAGCATTTTTTGTTTAAATTATATGCTCTACAACTTGTAACTAATAAAGAGTGGTATAGTACAGAGGTTAAGGGATTCGAGGAGGAAAACACCCTTGTGATTTATTAGATCATCTTCAGTGCAAGAAAAAATAAGAAGCATGCCCCAAAAGAAAAAATGTTGAGCTCATTCTTCTAGTAGGAGGATAAAGGCAGACTTCCACCATGAAAATGATGGTGGTGAAGGTGGAAACACCCTTGTGATTTATTAGATCATCCTCCATGCAAGAAAAAATCTGAAGAAGCATGCCGAAAAACAAAAAATGTTGAGCTCCTTCTAGTAGGAGGATAAAGGTAGACTTCCACCATGCAAATGATGGTGGTGAAGGTGGAAGTGAAAAGAGAAGCATTTTGTATATACACCATCATATGCCAAATAATCATGCTTGGGCATAATATGTTGTTAGTCTATTAGAATCATTTTCCATATAGACCACCACATGCCACACTTCCTTGTTTAGGCATAACTGTCATTATGTATATTGAGCATGTTGTACCCTTTTTTTAAATGTGTACAATTGAGACAATTTGAGTGTATGTGTATATGTATCCACGTGTGTATGAATTGAAGTGTGTTTTTACTTGATGTTGAAGTGTTATATTGTTAGGTTGAATTTGCATCTATGTCATGATAATGCAATATCACTTATTGTGAAGTGAGAAGTGTGACATGTTGAATTGTTGAAGGTTCTTGGATTGGGTTTTTAAAGACATCTCACTTATGCATATTCCTAGTGATAGACTAGTTTATGATCCCAAACAAATTGTGATAAATTTTATCCCTTAGGGCACACTTCTCCAAGCTCATACCAAATCTGAAAATCTCTTTATTACAATAATTTATGTGATATAAATATGTTTTTTATCCCCAATTTCTATCGTAAAACACTTAACAATTTGAAACCTATGTTATATAAAGTCAACATGATTAAAAAATCTTGAAAATTACATAATCATGAAGAGAATGGAAGAAGAAAAATCAAGTTTGCAATCACACAATTTTGGATGGCACTATACTTTATACATGTGTAGAAGAAATGAAATATGAACAAATTTATCACAAAATTGGTACAATATCTAGCTCTCCAAACTAGTGCAAGGTAAAATCAAGAAAACTCTAGCCACCATCAAAGATCCACAAAAATCGAGCATCAACAACGAAAATTCCTCCCTTGGCTTAAACACCTTTTTATCACATATACTCTGCACAATAGCATTATTTTCCTTCTCATGTTTTACCACACCTAGCCATGTTTCATCACGCAAGTGCGATGCTGCGTCACACAAGTGCATGGAAAGATGGATAGAGTCCTAGTCTCTATATATACTTATCCATCCTAGGTTTTGTGTACTAAAATACTTAACCCTCAACACTTATATCAACATAAACAACAACACCTACATGGGACATAATGAAAGATATAGTAACCAACTTGTCTTCTAAGAAATACATCACACCATGCTCAAGACTCATCAATTTCATCTCATTATGATATTTCGAAAGCCTCACATCCCATAAGAACATGGTATTAAAATAATTCAGGGTGTTAGATCCATACTCCATGTCTTCTACTAGGCTTAGCAATATAGTAGTAGAACAATATCCACATGTTGAAGGCTTGAAAATGTTTGCCTCAACATCAGGGAATACCACTTGGTTGGGAACTTAAGGTAGCTTCTTTTCAGTTGGAATTAGTGGGTCCAACTAGGGATAAAGTGACGAGTTTCCTCTTTAAAAAGATATAATATAATAATAGAAACAAAATGAGACTGATGGAATGATTTAAAAGCTAGAGATGATATTACTAAATAAATGTATGCTACATACTTCCTCAGAATAATATCTCTTTATATGTGATTCATAAAAGATTTCACAAAGCATGCAACAATATAGATCATTAAACACTTTATGAAAGGAAAACAAATAAGATAAACTAAATTAATTAAATAGTTAAATAATTAGTTGATTAAAACTTAATCACATATAGGATCTCTTTATCTCTTATACAATCATGAATGATACATTCATACACATCAATAGTGACAATGTCTCACTGTTTTCAAAGCATTTATATAAGGATATAACATCAGAAATACACTACTCTTCTCATAAAACACATAGCTTCTGTTTCAGCTTCTCAATTTGATAACTTTGGTTTTAAACAATAGTGCAAGTTTAAAGTTGTTTATCAAAAATTTAGAACCCATTTCTAAATACATGAAAGGTGTTTAAGTAGCCTATTAGTGTTAAAAAAAATAGTAAACTAAATAAAAGTATTCACAAAAGCTCCAAAAAAATAAGCTAAAATAAAGCAAATATAAAGATAGCAATATGTTGTAACAAGAAATTCATGATTGTTCTTCACGATGATTTTTCATTCATTTTGTGAGTCCACATATATCCGTCATTAGCTTTAGTTAGGGGGATGAATTAGCTACATGCACATCTACCCCATAAATACTGCATCACTCAAAGATGGAAGAAGTTGAGTTGTTGTATTAGAGAGACACCTCAACACTAACCATTGACTATGTGGTTTCACCAAGAAATGCTAATAACCTTCAAGGTTTACTTTTGATAAACATTGGATGTCTTCAACCTTCTTCTTGGATGTTTCCTGCCATGACTACTTCAGTGCTTTGATATTTGTAAAGGTGTCCTTTGGGAATTCATGTATTAGATTGGCCTGCAATAAGGTATCGCTGATATATTCAGTGAAGTTTGAAGGAATATTTCTAGCTTTGATAATAGCCATTTATGTTTGTTTCGTTTTGATATCCGAGTTACCAAAAACGATATCCTTTTGACATTCTTCCATTCGAGGAAGATCAATTGATCTTACTTCATCGTTGTCTTGCCAATCTATATGCTCAGAGTTTTTCTCATCATTTCTTCATAGAAGGTCTACAGATCTGACAAATGGTTAACTAAAGAATTGCTAGTCTTACACAAATCATGAATTTAAGTTAATATGTGAAAAAGACAACCTGTTTCTTTGTAAGGAGTGTATCCAGTTCTCCTACTTCCTTTTGGACTTCATTTATTTATGGATTTTCCTTTAACTCGTTAATCTTTTGTTGTAGTTGTTATACCTGTGCATCTTTGTCTTTGATTTCAAATTCAAAATGTAGTTTTAAGTCTTCTTTATTTTTTTGTAATTTAGTAAGGTTTTCTTGCCATTGTTGCTTAATCAACCACCTTTCATTCTGGAGATCGTGTTCTAACTGAATAATCATCTGGACTTTATCCTTGAGAAGCAGTTAAATCTTCATTGCTATATTAATAGTAGAACTAGCATAAGCTCCTACAAATTGTGAAAGTGTGTTGAACTCTTAGTCGGGGGATTTTTGGGCTCCTTTCTAGATAAATTGAAAAGGAGTCTTGTTTGAAACTAATGCTTGTGCTTGTTCCATCTTTATCATTACTTCTTTATTTTTTGGACTATAAAATACATCCAAAGCAGGAATTTCTTCAATTTTTAGGACTATCTCCACAGTAGGAAATGGTGAGATAATTTCCATATCCTTAGAAACAGTAGTTTTATCAAAAACCTTAGCAACAATATTAATTTTTGGAGTCTTAGGAACACAGTAATTTCTGGAGCCTCAATAGTGAATGAGGTTTTCCCTTCAGTTTCTAGAGCCTGGTATGTTCTTTGCCCATTGTATTATTCACATTCTAAGTTATTTCAGTTGATAAGACACGAGTAAAATCCTTGCACGCTTCATCCAACTTATTTTAATCTTTGACTTTCATCGTCTATTCAACAACTGCATGAGCTATCTCTGAGACTTGGTAAATAATTGTATTCTTCGAATAGGAGGTTGATGTATTTGAAACTTCATGATTCTGTTGAGACTCTCTTAACAAAATTTCTAGCAAATGGGCTATTCTCCGATTACGATATTGATTGAACCTAATAAATTATTCAGGGGTTAAACGTTTTGTCCCCAAATTTTCAACCACATAATACTCTGGAACCATCTCAAATAAATCATCAAATTTATGAGGCTCACTTGAAAACTACCTGATTCTTGCTTCCTTCATGAAATCTTTTGCGACCTCATTAGGATTGTATTTCCTATTTGGAATAGTTGCAAAAGTAAAGACTTTGATTTGTTCAATATCTAGCTAAGAAGGCTTGAAATTTTCCAACGTATAGGTACCATAAGAAATAGGAAAAGGAGGCCAAATAGTTCTCTTGCCATCCTTGAGAACTTTAGTCAAACCATTACCAATTGTTTGGTAGGAAATCTATGACAAAAAGAGGCAAAAAATGAGGTTGGACAAGGCTGCCAAAAACTTGAATATAAGCTTTAAGTCTCTATTAGATTTTCCAGAGATTCTAGGTGCTTTTCTACCAAAGACCTCTTGGGGAATGGGGAGTATAATTTCATGAAAGATTTTATAAAAATGAGGATGATACTTGGTTTCCCACACGATATCAAGGTAAACATGAATAAGGGTAGGTAATTGAATTATCCACATCAATCCTAGAGATAGGAAATCATATGAAAAACAAATAGCGTCCATGATATAGGAACTCATAAATAAAGGGGGATAATACCTCTCAATAGCATTATGCTTGTGTCAATAACTGCAGATTTGAGTAGTTCAATTATTGGACTAAATATTTCCCCAATCCATGATATAGCTATCAGAAGTGGCCTTTATTAGCGACACCCATCGCTCTGAGAATTCTTGTGTATTGGGGTAATTATAGAGATGACACATCATATCAGCAATACAAGAGAAAGGACGAACAATAGAGGCTAATGAATACATACCCCTGTCTTCACACTTGTGTTTGCTTAGGTCCCTTCTCCATTCTATGATAAGATCATCTCAGTTTAGATTCCACTGCATGAATTTCTAGACAAATTGAGTATCATACTTTTTCTGTGGTAGTGACAAATGGGACATTTTCCTCAAGTCCTTGTCCTTGAGTGATCCAATAATTTTCTTCTTCAGAATCATAAAACCTTTGTATGTAATATCCAGATGGTCAATGACCCATCTTACCATATCTGTGCAGGGTAGAATTTTGTGACAGGAAACAATTATATACAGAAATGAATTAGCCACATCATTCCATGCAGTGGTAACATCTAGAGCAGGAGCATTAGTAGTAGCACTTGCATCTCAATTAGCCTCGGGCTTTCATCCTCGAACAGTTTGCATCTGGAGTGAATGTAGTATCCGTAAACAATGGAGACATCTCGGGAACTTTCTCAGGAGGCAAAACCGATTGTGGCTAAATTACAGATTTTCTCTTCACTTTGATTATCCTTGAAATTTCCTTCAACTAGTTTTTATCAGAATTCACCTATAAGAAGCAAACTAGGATGAACGGAAATAACTTGTAAAACGCAAAGAGTCTTATCAATTGAATGCAAGTTTTAATGAGAAATCCTTCTACATTACATCAAATTATTTCAAATCATTTAAAAACCTCGAAACTATAAACACATAGAGTGGCCATTTCATTTTTGAATGTTTGTTCACATGATGCTCACACTTGTCATTATATTAGAAAATAACTTTATTGGCGTTTCAGTATCAGGTCATATGAACATGACCTTACGACATGTGATTTCCAATATTATGTTGATTGATCATGAATGAGGATGCGGGATGTCTGATATCTCAATGTAGGGAGTTAACATAATGCAATATTGACATCCATTATTTGACGGAATGCAATACTGGTAATTGACAGAATGGGATATCCCTATCGGCAGTTCAAAACTGGTAGTTCATTATCAGTGGTTTGCTAATGGCAATTCCTATCAGTACTCATTTTGAAATTGCCGACACTGATAAGCTGATTGCACTTCATGTGTGGTTTTTTAGTGAGACTGACCTTTTATGATATTTATGTTTATTTGCTAAAACAACCTTTAGAAACTTTGGTTATGCTTTAAAGGTTTTTTTGATGAAAATATAATTGAACATGATTTCTTCGATTTTCATATTATTTCCTAAGAACTATGAAAAGGTTCTTAGGCCTAAAAGGGGTTTTATTTCACAATATACCTTTTTAAAATATTTTCTTGTTTTATTTATAAAAAAGGGTATAAACATAAAACTTGTCCTATTTTATTAAAATAAGAAAGGATTTATTCCTAAAAATTAAAAGGAACCCCATTTTTTCTTATTTCGAACAATTGGGGTTGTTGAGTACTACGACAACTGGCGACACACTCAAAGAAATAGTTAATCTTTGTAATAATAAATAAGATCGTAATCTTTGTCAAGAAATCTTTTCATAAAGTCAAGAATGATTGAAATTTAGATCAATATAAATAACTTTGAAGTGAAACAACGCATTTTATCGTAAAGCTTATCACAGCTTGTTATACATGAAAATCTTCATTGTGCACATCGCTTATTAATAGGTTGAAAAACTAAAGCAAAAACTATTAGAAGCTTAGCATCTAGAATAAACTTATTGGTTAATGGTAGAGCCGTTGATGTGAGCACGTTTTCATAACCTCGAAAGGGTTAACAATTAACCAAAATGAACGAGTATCCCATCCATGTCCTAATAGCATTTTTGGAGGTAATTAATATTTTTTATCTTTTTTTTATTTTTTTACTTAAAAGTCATTATCGTGGTTTGATGGCGAGATGATGATAATTTCATTCACAAGTTATAATAAAATTGAACAACTCAGCTCGTAATGAGACCTCTTGTATTATAGTGTTATGATTGTAAGCCATCATCTTGGTTTGGTTGCCAATAGTGATAATGTCAATGTCATTAGTTTCCTATGATCATGATAAGCAGGCTCATGATGAGACCTCTTAAATTTTAAGTTTTTTTTTATTTTTATTTTTGAATTACACTCTAAAAAAATTAAAATTAATGGATGGGGAGGTTTCATTTACTCCTTAAGAGTTTTTTGGATGACTATTTAAGTAAAATATGCTAAAGCTTCAGAATAATTTATCCTTTCATAAATATAACTCTTCAAAGCCAATTTACAAACAAATAGATTTTTTAAGAGTTCCAAGCAAACATATTTCACAATTAAATGGTTATCACATTTCAAAGTTTTGAAATAGACACAATACTAGATTTCAATGTATAGTCTTTCTTTGTGAATTATTTCTTGAGCAAGATAACACCTTAATAATGAAGAGAGACTTCTAATATATACTTTCATAAGTGTACTACTTATTATAAAACAAAACAAAACAAAAAATGTTATTTTTCTTATACGATTATTTGCATATTTTACAAGAGAACAAATGTTCTTTTCAAGAAAAATATTTTTAGAGAATAAGTCCATTAACGAGAAGATTTTCCTTCTTCCCTTGTAAATCTTGCATGACAAAAATTGATGGACCTATCTTCCCAAAAAGTTGAAAGGTACCAAGCCACGGTTTTTGAAATTTAGTAGTTTTCCTTTATACTCTTGCACTTTATCCCATTTCAAAACCAAAGCTCCAATCTCAAAAAAGTTATATTTGACTGAATTTATGTCAAATGAATCTTTGACCAACTATTGATGGTGGGCATGGACTGGTTTGGCTTTATTTTTGTCTTCTTCCAATTTAAGGATTTGAGGCATTCCCAATTATGGAGTGGAATAAGGCTTTTCTTCAATGAATTGAACTAGGGCCAATGAAGGTAGAGCTAAATTGGGAGGAAAAATAACTTATTTTCCACATACTAGATGGAAAGGAAAGGTACCTATTAAGGTTTTCTCAATTATTGTATAAGCCCATAAAGAAAATGTTAAATCCTTGTGCCAATTCTTTTGATTTTGGTTAATGGTTCATTTGACAATTGTTATAAGGGGATTTTGCTAAGCCATTTCCCTGAGGGTAGTAATTTGCAGAATACTTAAGTTTAAATCCTCTTTTTAGAGCAAATTCAATCATTATAGTCCCAGAAAAATAAGAAGCATTGTAAAAAACAAGAGCATTAGGGATACCAAACCTAATAATGATAAATTGATCAATGAATTTAGTAATTTTCTCAAAATTGGCTAGCTTCAGAGGTATTTCCTCTACCCATTTTGTAAAATAATATGTTACGGTTAAAATGTAATTATATTGTTTGGAAGAATAAGGAATGATCTCACTTATTATATCCACCCCCATTGCTCAAAAGGTTGTTTGATGTTAACAAGTTGCAAAGCATAGATGCTTTCTTCTGTCTTCCTGAAGCAGTTTCAGAAATTCTACATTTTTACGCATACATGTGAGTTTCATTGAACAAAGTTGGCCAGTGATATCCAGCATGTAGGACTTTACTAGTAGTTGTATCTCCACTATAATGTCCACCAGCTGGCCCATCATGACATTGTTGTAAAACTTTTTCTACTTCAGATTTTTCCAAACATATTATCAAAAAAGAATCGTAATTTTGTCTAACCAAAACATCATTGATGAGATGGTATTCATTAGCTTTTAATCTCAAGGCTATTTTTCTTTTAAAATCTAGCTCAAATGGAGCATAACCATTTTTTAAATAAAGTATTAAGTTGGCATATTGAGATTCAATGTCAACATGGAGTACCTGTGTGAGTTGGACATTGTTACCTGTACCTTCATCAATTGATGCATCATTCATACCTATAATAAATTTGCAAAAACCTTGACCTTTAACAATTTTTGCAAGTTTTATTTCTAGGTTGTATTATTGTAAGGCAATGACTGAGTTAGCTCTTTTCTCTCCTAATGATTTTTTATGAAGTAATTGTGTAACCACTTAAAAAGGCACAATGAATTTAATATACGTTTCTAAGAGAAAAGGTATAAAATACTTGATGGCTTTGTGTTATCAAACCAAATCACAAAAAGATAGAAAAGATAGATGAACGCCTTAGAAATAAGCCTCTTCGAGGGAGCAACCTATTTTACATTACACAAATGAGCAATTCTTGGATGATGCAAATGATAAGACCTTCATAATATAATCAAAACTGACATAACAATAATAATGTAAGGGCACAATAATAACAATAGTGGGCTTCTAGGGGGCACAATAACAACAATATGGGGACTATATGAGCACAATAATATAATAAGGGGGTTTCACTAACAATAATAAGGGGCTACACTAGTAGTATAGGGACCTAACATGCCCCTCTTCTTCAAATTATGCTGTCCTCAATGCTTGAGTACTCCGTGATGCTTCTGTATGAATTCTTGTCCTCCCATGTGGAATCTTGAGTAGGTAAGTTCTTCCACTTGATGAGGTACTCTGAAATTGATCGATTTCGTAGCTGTCGATTTCTCGGTTCCGTGACTGCTTTAGGTTCCAATATCATTTTTCCTTCCTTGTCAAGTTCTCGCAATACTGTTTGAACTGGGATCTTCTGCAATTTTTGAATAAGTTCCCACTCCTTTGGGCATATGGATATCTGTAAGGCCTAATGTTTAGAGGAACACTTCTTGGAATCAAATGAATAACATGATCATGATCATGAATAGGTGGGAGGCCTTTTGAGTTTCAAATACCTTGGAATGATTGTCCAAAATGTTTTGGAGATCTAGAGAAATACATGATTTCGATGTGGGATCCTCTAGTGAACATAATTGTGCAATTAAGCCCCATTGTTCTTTATTTAGAAGCTTTGTCATGTTGTTAGAGTTGATTATCTTTCCCAATTTCCCTTCGATACCCCTCAATTCAACTTCCTTTCCTTCCCAAAAAAAAATTAAGAAAAGTTCTTGAAAATTAAAAGCTATCATACCCAAAGATTGTAGCCATTGGACTCCTAGTAAAACATCAGCACCACCCATTGGAATGGAAAGCATTGGGCTATTTAGTACATATTCTCCCATAGGTAGCTTGATATTATGGCACTTTCCAGAGCAATTTATGGTTCCTCCACTTGCAACCATCACTTGACACTCTCGTGCTGGATATAGGAAGAAATTCAATTCCTTGGCTATCTTACAATGAATAAAATTATGGGTA
>APFE031596289.1:0-24917 GCA_000404065.3 Pinus taeda | reverse complement strand
CCATGGGCTTATTACATTATTGTTAACTACTTGTGGTCCCTTACATGATACGAGTTAACCACCTCATTTATTACTATGGCCCATCCCATTATTACATTATTCCCTCTGGTACCTCCCTTTGTACTCCATATTATTCCCGCTAGGTATACTATATTCCAACCACCTTAACATGTTTCATCCCCGAAACATGGGAAGAACACCAATAATAAGATCTACTCAAGAGAGTAGTCTACTGGTACCATGAACGTTCATCTAGCCATCCCAGAGAAAGGTGAACCATCGATCTAGCTAGTGCCTCACTCACTTGAGATGGAATTTGACTTCCACGGCTCTTTTGTGTGGATCGTCGCTCCTCTCTATCTGTCATGTTGGGGTTGTTGTTCATGTGGCTAATTTTTTGCCATCTTATTGGTTGTTTTCTTGTGGGGTGATATGGGTGGTGATATGCTGAAGTTTTAAACCACAATGTATTTTTCTTTAATTCACCACCTAATGGAGCCTAATTGGTAGCTGGTACATGTTTTGGCATATTTTGTTGTTGCTTACCTTCCAATATTACTTCAACCACTGATTCCTTATCTGATGTATCTATACTTGTAACATTTTCTGCTTTAGCCTCCTTGGACTCTACCTGTACCTGGTTTGATGTTTGTGTTTGGTTGTCGACTATTAAGGGCTCATCATCTGTTGTGTCAGTCCCTAGAACATCTTCTGCTTGGATCTTAATGGAATTATTCTATAATGTAATTTTCTTCTCTTTATACCAGAGCTTCAGGAATTTCTTCTGCACATTAATATTCAGAGTATCCATAGATTCCATCCAAAGATATCCAAAAACAACATCTATGTTATCCATATTTGAATTATAGAGGTCACAATGCAACACATATTTATCCATAGAAATCTTCAAATCTTTATAAACTTGAACATCCCCATTATCAACCTATGGGTTTTCAATTTGTTTAGGTGGAAATTGCAATTTTTTTTTCCAAATTAACATTGATAAAATTATGCTTGCAACTAGGATTTATAGCCACAATGATCTTCTCCTTCTAAATCAATCCATGAACCTGAAATAAGGAGATACGAAAAAACTAACCCTTTGGGTTCTTGGTTTCCTTCTCTCCTGCAAAAATAAAATATTTGCTAGGTTTTTTGGTTTCCTTCTTTCTAGTATGAGACCATTTGTCCAAAATCACTTCTTCAATTTCATCAGCACGACATAACTCCAAAATCTCATTGTCAAGTGATTTCCACCATATAGCAGCATCATCCTTCAAATAATACCCTATTTTGTCCTTCCAACACCTTGGGAAGTCAAACTTAAGATGTGCTATAAAATTTTCAATAGATCACCCATTACCTTTTCCTGTAAAAACCTTACTGTTATAAGCCATGAAGAGGGTTTTTGAAAACAAATCGCTTACTTGGCGAAAATCTGAAATGGCCACAATTCAGTCAATATTGCTCAAAATCCCTATTATGACCTATTTTTAGAAATGGAAAAACCATTATGCATCTTCCCATGTGATATAAATCATAATCTAGGCACTGGAATTTCCTATTCACGCTGCAACTGTCCCGCTGTCACAAAAAATTGTTGAAAAAATAATTGATTTTAAATCAGTATATCTCCCTCATCCGGACTCTGATTGGACTGATTTTTTTTTTAAATTGGGTATTTTTTCACAAGTAATATAGATCTACAATTAGATTTTGCAAATTTTGCACCAAAGTGTACAGATCTATGCCACAAAATCACTGCCCCAAAAAAATGTCTACAACAACACTAATTTTTAAATCAGCGAGATCTCCTTCATCGAGACTCTGATTCTACTGATTTTTTTTTAAATAGTATTTTTCATCAACAACCTATATCTACAATTATATTTTGTATATTTTCCACCAAATCATATAGATCTGATCTGCAAATTCACCGCCCCGAAAAATGTCTGCAACACCATTGATTTTTAGATTAGTGATATTTCCTTCATCCGGACACCGATTTGGCCGATTTTTTTTTCGAACTTGGGTATTTTTCACAAAGAATCCATATCTGCAATTATATTTTTCATATTTTCCCCCAAAACATACAAATCTGATCTGCAAATTCGCTGCCCCTAAAAGTTCCTGCAAAAGAATAAAAAAGAATTCTCCACTTTTTCCCAAGAAATTGCTCTGATACCACTTGTTATAGACCTGATATAAAAATATAAGACAATGAAAATAAAACTAGAAATAACAAGATTTGAATAGATAGAAATGCTTCTTTATTGATCAAACCCTTAAGGTAAGGCAACACCATACATTCACTCCTTAAGGAGGGAGAACACTCCACAAGCTATATGCTTATTCATACAATAATCCTTGACAGCCTTCAATGGGGAATCTCTAGCCTTTATATAGGCTTCATACATACAATACCATGGGTCATTACCATGGTTCCCTCAATACCATCCATAAAATACCATGGGCTTATTACATTATTGTTAACTACTTGTGGTCCCTTAAATGATATGGGTTAACCACCTTATTTATTACTATGGCCCATCCCATTATTAGATTATTTCGTTGGGTACCTCCCTTTGTACCCCATATTATCCCCCTAGGTATACTACATATTATAGAGCATTTTAAAACTAAACTTATAAGTTAAGTGATGTAAATACATATATATTTCGTTTAGTGAGAGATCCATTTTACTATTGTCGAAAGGTACTTGGCTTTGAATCTAATAATTCTCATGCATGTGACATTTTTGCATGATAAAATTTAGAGATAAGGCTAAATATGTATGAGCATAAGAAGGTTCATGGCCATTGAATATGTCAAACATTACAATTTAGTTGGAAGAAAACATATCAAATATCATATAATCCACTACACTACTTCCAAACCCTAAATATAAGTCTTCCAGTTGGAGTTTGGTCACTTGATTAACCCATTCAAAATTGCAATGTCTTGAAAACTGCAATGCTTTACTAAGTCCCTATGATATAATTATTAGTTAGGGTATTCAATTTTTTTTTGAATTTACTAGCTAAATCAAGCTTGGGCAATAAGTGCCTTACTCCCAGAAACAAGAGGAAATCACAGGAGAAGGTAGAGGCAACATCCAACAACTGAGGTGGAGAGAAAAGCTAAAAGATGAAAAATAGAGGGAAAAAGGCAACTCCATGATTATGTTTGACTAAGTCCATGTCAAATAATTATTAGTTACCATCTTCACTATTTTTTTGAATTTACTAGCTTGATCAAGGATAGGAAAAAATTGCCTCACTCAGAGAGACAAGCAAGATCTATCTCTTGAGGTGGGAAACAAAAGCTAAAAGATGAAAAATAAAAGGAAAAAGGCAACTCCAACATTAACATACAAACTCGTTGGAATTCTGAAGTCAATTGCTAAAATAGTTTAATTTTCCGTGTTCTTGATAATGCACTAGTTTTAAAATTAAAAATAAATATATATCTCTTTAGACATAAAAAAAACTTATATTTTTAATAAAAAGTCAAGAGATTGATTTTCTACTCATAGTTCCATGTTCTTCCACCATTCAATGACTTCTATCATCGTTACTTTGTGTTTTTATTTTTAGTTTTTTGAAACTATCTAGAAGTCCCTGTTATGTTTCTCATGATATAAATTCAGATCAAAAGTTCTCATATAGCAAAAAAATTATGGTTTAAATCATTTAGTAAGAAATTACATTATTTAAAATATATTATTTACACAATAATATTACTCACACGTGTTTTATATATATATATATAAAATCATTTCTGATAGGCTTTTAACAATAATAAAAAAGCAATATAATAACGTCGGTTTACTAATAATAATAAAAACGAATGTGGGAATAAGGATATATATATGTCATCGAGTCTTAGTTGGCCAACTCAAATCAAATTACGATTTCCATGCACGTGATCTAATTGCAACACACTAATATTTTCGGTTGCTACTATCGGTTAATCACTATGGTCTGTGAATAAGGAAAAATGAGATAATAGAAATAGCAACCAATGTAGTATTTACAAGTAGAATGATGTTAAACATAGTAAAGGAGTTTATGAAAATAAAATACACCCTCAAACAAGAAACACAACAATTACAAATTATTATTAAAATTTGAATAGTATACATTTACAATAACAATTTTGTGTTCCTTAGTGTAATGATAAATGATTTTGAAAAATTGAAGATTTCGATTTTATATTATAGAGTGCCCAAAAATAATTAGAAGAAATAGATAAGATAAAGAAGATGAGAAGACCTACCTGTAGTTTTTCTTTCTTCTTGTCTCCTTTGTATTGATCCTATCGCTTCTTCCAATACTTAACACACTTGAGAAGTACTTGTAAACATCAACAGAAGGCATAGAATGGATCAAACAAGAACATCTATTGAATACAAGTAAATGGAATTAGATACATTCACACATATAAGCATCATATAACAAGATAATCATATGGGAAAAAGGTTCAAATAATTTATTGAATAGAATAAGGAATTAGAACCATCAAGTTTGATTCGAATTCACTCCTCCAGCTTGGATCCCATCCACATCACATCAAAAGCATGACAAACTTGTAGCATAACAATACTTATCTCAAAGTCAATTCTAATAGCAACATTATCTCCTTATAATTCAAGATAGTCCAGCCCCCGATCACTTAGATGAGTGTCCAATTTATAGTAGGATGAAGGAGGTTATGTCATAAATGGGGGTATTGAATGGCCTTCCATACTTAGAATTAGTTCCATTGAGGAAGGGATGAGAGGATAAGATGCATCTTAAATCATTCCTCACCAATTTTCAAGCTCATAGGAGTTAATAAGTGAGGGAAACTTCTAGATGTCTCAAAGAGATGAGAATATTTCCTGAACCCTATTTGAATTTCTCTCAATCTCTCCCAACGCGGGTGAAAGAGAGCCTAAGTGCTCTCCAGAGCACCGTGGCATGGACTCAACTTCTCTACAATGCACAGTTACATGGGCCTGCTTGGACTGGTCCCTTTAGAGGTCATTTCAGGATGTCTTCAAGTGATGAGACTGTCTGGGAAGGAGTCATTCAAAAGGGTCACTTGTTTAGGACATGTAGGAACTAAATTAGGGTTTGATGAGTCCTAAAACACTGATCTAGATGATGGGAGTGATGTGCCCAAATGGATCTGTAACAGTTGCCCCATAAAGCATGAGTTTGAAAAAATGTTAATGTAGAATGAAATGCTTCACAATGTGATGAGGAGGTTTCAAAGTGGAAGGTGACCTGCATCAATTACAATACATATATCATGATATTTTTATTTTTTACATGAATTGTTAAGGGAAGGCATACACATGCTCAAAATATAAACTTTCATTACATGTACACAAACAATGGTCTACAAATATAGACCCATGATTGGAATGACCATCAATGTAATGCCATTGTACATATGATTTAGTACTCCTGAAATCACAACCCAGATCAATGAAACTAGACTAGGAGTATTCTATCTCGTTCAATCATTTGCTCAAGTACGAGTCTAACCATGTGAATATGCGATCTGAAGTCAAACATGGGAAGGCACTATCTGATTACCAACCAATGATGTAAGTCGTTAACGCAGAAGAGAGAAGTCACCGATAAAGATAATGATCCTCAAGGTACTGCAATAAATTATGCATCGTGTGAATGGATGTTTTGATGTCGAACACCATACAAAGTCTTTCAGTCAAAGGCTAGTGATGTCAACCTATCGTCGGAAGTGAGAAACTTGCCATTGATGTATGCAAGCCTCAAGGTACTCGAAGGGTGTTTCTAAGTCAACTTACTGGATAATGTGTTCATGTCGACAATAAGTGACTCATCGTAGGAGGGCCTTGATGTATCTCACATCAATGACACAAAATGAGTGTAATAATTTTGGAGATGGAATTTGTCTAACAACACAAAGTTCAGGGATGGTGGTCATGAAAATGAAGGTTTATGCACTGTAAAGGATGAATTTAAACTGGTTCACTTCACTTGAACATGTCAATGAAACTAAAATGAATTGGTAGGATTGGCGCAAAATAAAGTGACAAATTGTATGATATACCAATGGTATGATAACCATCAAGCTGAAAACCCAACCCAAGTAGTCATAGTGAAGAAGTGAAAGTGTCATGTTCAAGAGCGACTTGGTACCAAAAGTGGTTTACCCATTTTTCCATTTTCCCGAGTCATTGGTGACCAGTACATATTTGTTTTTTATCAAGATTGAGGAGGATAACATATGCTTGTTTTATAATTCCATCCTTCAGGTGAATCTATCACTATGTGATGTTTTAACGAGTCTAGCAAAGGTTAAACTCAGTCTTTTCATGATCGACAAGTTTGTCGCTATTTGATGTTTCAACAAGTTTAACGATAATGATAACTTGGTCCTTTTCATGTTTGGAGTGTTTGAAAAGGGATGAAAAGAGAAATCCAGAGGTTATTTTTAGTAGATTTGTCTCTCAAGCCCAAAAAAGCGTAAAATAATACGAGAGAGCCCCTATCGACTATGTTTGTTCAATGTATTCCTTTTTCGTAAATAATACATATCAGCCTGAAATAGGGTTAAACTTATACTGATTAGATGTCGGTTCTAATCCATTAACGAACTGAAAAGGACAAGCGGTTGAAAATCTTTGCATATTTAGAGAGTATAGAAAGAGCTTAAAGAGGACTCCACTTTGAGGACTATCCTCATATTCCTTGTTTCAACTTTTTAACAAGGTTGACACAAGACAATAAAATATCCTCGTATTCCTTGATTCAGTTTTTAATGAGGTTGAGACAAGTCTAGGGAGTATCCTCGTATTCCTTATTTCATTTTTTAATCAGGTTGACACAAGACCAGGAACTATCCTCATATTCGTTGATAACGACCTATAAGAGGTCATGAATTCCAAGAGTTTCTCATCAGATGGGAGAACAATGCTCTGGACGGGATCTGTAGCAAGGAATCCATTAGAGGGATTTGGTTCCAATGCCCCCAATACACAATGTACAACATCACTAAATTGATCGTCAGTTGATGTAGGCATGGAACGGGTTGCCACATAATTAACCCATGGTGGGGATGATGCCATTGGTACAAAAGGACCATTTAGGGAAATTTTTTTGGGAGAATTTGGTATCTACGGATAGATACTAATTCCCTAGATAAGTAGCCATATTTATAACAACCGTTTAAAGAACTTTAGCCTTTTCCCATAAGAAATATATAAGACAAAGAAGATGAGAAGACCTACTTGTAGTTCTGCTTTCCTCTTGTCTCCTTTGTATCCATCCTATTGCTCCTTCCCATAATTAACACACTTGAGAAGTACTTGTAAACATCAACAGAAGATAGAGCACTAATCAAAGAAAAAGATCTATTGAATACAAGTAAATGGAATGAGATAAATTCACACATATAAGAATCATATAACAAGATAATCCTATGGGAAAAAGGTTCAAATACTTTATTGAATAGAAGAAGGAATTACAACCATCAAGTCTAATTCGAAGTCACTCATCTAGCTTGGATGCCATCCACATCACATCAAAAGCATGACAAACTTGTAGCATAACAATACTCGTCTCAAAGTCAATTCTCATAGAAACATTATGTCCTTACAATTCAACATAGCCTAACCCCTAATCACTTAGATGAGTGTTCAATTTATGGGAGGATGAAGGAGGTTATGTCATAAATGGGGTTATTGAATGGCCTGACATACTTAGAATTAATTCCATGGAGGAAGGGATGAGAGGATATGATGCATCTTAATTCATTCCTAATCCATTTTGGATCTCATGGGAGTTAATAAGTGAGGGAAAATTCTAGATGATTCCAAGAGATAAGAATATTCTCAAAACCATATGTGAATTTTGCTCAATCTCACCCAACATAGGTGAAAGAGGTCCTAAGTGCTCTGTAGAGCACCATGGCATGGACACAACTGCTCTGTGACACACCATTACATGGGTCTGCCTACGCTCGTCCCTTTAGAGATCATTTTAGGATGTCCTTAAGTCATCAAACTATTTGTGAAGGAGGCATTCAAAAGGGTGACTTGTTTAGGGCATGAAGCAACTAAAATTAGGGTTTGTTGAGTGCTAAAACACTGATATGGATGATAGAAGTGACGTGCCCAAATGGATCTATAATAGGGTTTTATTGTACTAATGTTCTTTAGGTAACAAACATATGCCCTTAGCTCTTATACATTAGCTTTGAACCCAAAATCTATTCTAACATTCCAAAAGAATCATGTAACAAACGTATGTCCTTAGCTCTTTTACATTAGCTTTGAACCCAAAGTATATTCTTACTTCCCAAAATAAGCATGTACAACTTGTAAAAAGTGTGGCTAATTATGATAGTCTTGTAATTAGAGGGAATGTTTTCATATCCTTTGTTAAAGATATAAAAAATAAGGCTTTGCATCCAAGAAATAATTAAGTCTTGCTTCAATTCAAAATTAAAGGGTTTATGTATGTGGAGGATATGGATAGATTCTCCCATTTTTTAAATTTTAGCTTGGTGGCCTTCAACGACATTAGTTATCCCATTAGTGAGATGCGTAACCCCAAATTCAATGACTTCAAAAGAAAATATATCGTCCTATATATGGGTATTCAAAATCGTGTCCATAGTATTAGCAACATCATATATATTTTTAAGGTAAATGATGGACTTTTTCAAGGGAAGAATTTCTTTATTCTTATTAATTAATATTTTTCTTCGGATCTTTTTATGGTCAAACATAGAGAGGTGTAGTAACTAGTATTGATTTCTACTTATACAGTAACATTTCTATCTTTTAATAATATTTTTTTGTTAGGAGCACCCATAATTTATTTTCTAGTAATTTTACAATCATTATCATAGTTCCATTATTCTTTTTGTTTGAAAATTTGTTAGATGACTTGCTAATTGTTTCAAAGAGGACTTTAGTAGAGTACTTGTTGATTGTAGTAAAATTATTATAGATGATTTTAAAATTATACTTATAAGTTAAGAGATGTAAATCGTTATATATGTCCTTTAGGAAGATATCAATTTCTCTTGTCAAAATGTAGTTGGCTTTCACTCATAATTCTCATGCATGTGATATTTTTACATGGAAAAATTTAGAGTTAGATTTAAGGTTGTATGATCATAGGAAGGTTCATTTCCATTGAATGGGTCAAACATTACAATTTTGTTGGAAGAAAACATATCAAATATCACATAGTCCGTTAGACTTCTTCCAAACCCTGGATATAAGTCTTCTATTGGAGTTTGGTCACTTGTTTAAACCATTGCATATTATAATGTCTTGAAAACTACAAAGTTTAACTCAGTCCCTATCAAATAATTATCAGTCAAGATATTCAATATTTTTTCAATTTACTAGCTAAAGAAAAGTTGGGCAACGAAATGAATAACATCGAGTGATAAGGACGAGGAAATCACTGAAGAAGGTAGAGGCAACATCCTACAGCTAAGGTGGGCAAGAAAAGCTAAAGATGAAAAAGAGAGGGAAATGGAAACTCCAACATTAAGTTTGACTAAGTCAGGATATTCAATATTTTTTCAATTTACTGGCTAAAGAAAAGTTAGGCAACCAAATGAATAACACCGGGTGATAAGGACAAGGAAATCACCGAAGAAGGTAGAGGCAACATCCTACAGCTAAGGTGGGCAAGCAAAGATAAAGATGAAAAAGAGAGGAAAATGGAAACTCCAACATTAAGTTTGACTAAGTCCGTGTCAAATAATATTAGTTATCATTTTCAATATCTTTTTGATTTTACTAGCTAAATGAAGGTTGGGAAACAAGTGGCTCAGTCAAAGAGGCAAAGAGGATCCGTGAGGTGGAAAACAAAAGCTAAAAGATGAAAAAGAGAGGGAAAAAGGCAAATCCAACATTGGCATACATGATCATTGGACTTTTGAACTCAATTACTAAAATAACTTGACTTTCGGTGTTTTTGATAATCACTTATTTTAGAATTAAAGATAAATTTATATATCATTGGATATAATAACCAATTATAATTTTAATAGAAAAAGCCAAAAGAGTGATTTTCTACTATTGTGCTATTCAATTATAGGTATATTTTTGTTTTGTGTTTTATTTTTTATTTTTTTGGACTATCTAAAGTTCTGTGTTATGCTTTTCATGATATAAATTTAAATCACAAGTTCTCATATATGAAAGAAAAAAAGAAAATAAAAATAAAAATTAGTGTATAAATTATTTGTTAGGAAAATACATTATTTATAATCTCTTAGATAATATTACTGGCACTTCTTATCTTAATTATTTTATTTTATATATATATATATATAGTTGTTAAAATTATTTTTAAATAACGAAAAATAATAATAAGAAGTTAAAGATATATAATAGAGTGTAAAATAATATATATATATATATATATAGCTTCGAACAAATATATGAAACTAAAATGCAAATACTACATAATAAAGTCGGTCTAATAACAATAAAAAAAGTTATATAATATAGTCGGCGTGATAATAATTTTTAATCCGTTGTTATATTTCAGCTAGAAATTTCTCGTTGAATTTTATAACTTATCGTATGATAATTGATACCGTTATCGTAGCTGTGCACCCTGTACCATTCCAATGGAAAATTATAAGGAGGGCGTAAAAGTGTCATTGAGAAGTGGTGATGGTCACATGATTATGGTGGATAAAGAAGTGGCATTCGAATCCAAGGTGTTGAAAAATATAATACAAATTGTAGGAGAAGACCAATTACCTCATCAGGTGATGCCTCTTAGTACTGTATCAAAACAAACCCTAGAAAAAATGTTTGAATACGTAGAGTATCATGTACGCAACTCTTCTGAACCTGCCAACGCTATGAGGACATGGGATCTGAATTTCATCAGCAATGTCGACATTGACATGTTATTCAATCTAATAAAGGTAAGTGTTGGTTGTTCCTTCTTTGTTACGGATAAAGTAGCATTTGCATTATAGGTGCCCAATGTTATCTGACATTTAACACAAATTGTTTGTTTGGTGATATGTTTGTAATTTCTTTCTGACATGGATTGCAATATCTGTATTTGCATTGCAGGCAGCAGATTGGCTGGGTGTGGATAGTCTGCTGGATTTGGCAGTTCAAGAATTGAGGAGGGATCCTTGCCCAGGCCAAAGGATTGTTAAAGAAAACCGCATCATTTCATAATACCTCAGACGACGGGCGCTGACCGACATTCTACTTACATTTTTACCTCTTAGATTTCTCAGCGACTTATAACGATCTATTAAGCATTTACGTTGCAAAATTATAATCAATCAATAAGTATATACATTTACATATTCTTGTGTGTATCGTTCGTTCTATAAGTGTGGCGCTTCACTTATGTCATGTGGACCAATTAGTTTAGTATTGGTTAAAGTGATTATTATTTTTTTCTCGACTAGTTTCATTCTAATTTTTCCATCCCAGAAATAGAGATTTTGTTGTGCTTCTCTCATCTGTCAAGGTTTGGCTATATCCTTTGTATAATCACTTAGATCTTAAGTTTAGGTTTGGAATGGTTTACTCAAAAGAAATTCACATCCAGTAAAGTAAAACATGAAAAGAATGTTAACTAGTCTAATTATTGGTTCTTCATTCTATTATAGTTATGGCAAATTTTCCATATTCACTTTCAACAAAATCACATTTATTGTATAGTTTGTTTTTAAACCCTTGATAATCATTGAAATGATTATGAATATAACTATATATATATTGCTTTTATATACATGACCTATAAACAATCAAGTGATAAACAAGGATATAATTTTGCTATATTAACTCATAATTTTGTATTGATTATCAAAATTTTCTACAAGTAGAGATTACATCATTTACAATCATTTCAAGATAGAAAATAGTCATTTATAAAGAGTAGAAAATCAAAATTCACAATTAATGCCATTTTATTAAAAAACTTATGTGTAAAAAAAACACAAAATATTAGTAGATCAATCCCTTATAACTTCAGTAAAAATAAATCAAGAATTTGAGTTATAAAATTTTAAAGGCTAAGAATCAAATCCCTTATTTCACTTAAATTTAAGAATCAAATCCCTTATTTCACTTAAATTTAATAAACACTACTAAAAAATGATAAAAATGATATATACTCCAAATATATTCAAAAGTTATTCTAAATCATGCTCTTTTGCATGGAGAAGACGAATATTTATGTTATGAATTTTTATTATCAATATTGTTTTAGAGTTATTGATGTGTAATGTATTGACTTATAATGAAAACTTTTCCTTTATTAGAAAGAGTAGAAAATTAAAATTCATAATAAATATAATGCTGTTTTATAACTACTTGTAAGAATTGTTTAAGAGAATATTTAAGTTATGAAACTTTATCAATATTTCTTTCAAATTATTGATGTATAATGTATTCGTTTATGATGAAAACATTTCTTTTACTATAAAGAGAAGAGAATTAAAACTCACCATAAAAAATCCACCATTCACTGTGAAAGCAATCATCCAAAAATTGCAATACACTAAATTTCCTACGTCCAATTATGTAACCAAATAGTCTAGGCACTCGTATAGGCTTTTATGATAATTGCCCAAATCTGAAATTTAACCAGCTCGTTGTTCTGAATATCTGTGTGCTGCAATTCTTCGAATGCATCGTCTGAAGTTTAATCTCTTAGGGTTCTCCTAGAATTAAGGCCTAGTTTGGTCCACAAACTAGATGAGTAATGGAAGCATCTTTCATGGAATAACACTATACCACTATAGAATACCCAAAAATGCTAGTGTCGTGAATCCAAACGAGCAGAAGCTTCAGGTAGAATTCTCTAAACCAACATGAATAAATATGGTTTAAGCCTTAAACAATTGAAAACCTTAAGATGAAAAATAAAAATGCATAATCATCATAGAAATATACACTAAAGGAGAGTTTGTAGGAGTTTTCTTTTCTTTCATGTCGAGTGCGACATAAAATCATAGTGCAGGTAGGTTTGAAAACTATTAAGCGAAGATAGGCTGGACTGTTCTGACAAGATAGAGAACACAGCTCAAGGTAGTTTGCTTGCTTTTCTATTAGGAACCATGTAATTATTTTTTGTTCCATCTATATAACAAAAATTTTGGGAACTGCATGCGTCCTTCACATACTCATCCTATCAAAACTTTTGTAGCATAAAATGGTTCAAGAATTAGACACATGCAGGCAAATGTGTTCGTGCGGATGCATACAAGAATTTGACTAACATGCTATAAACATAGCTACCACGGATGAGAGATAATACTACATTAACTATAGAACACAAGACAGCACAACCATAAAAAAAAGTTGGTTCACTTGACTTCAAGATAGGAACTAGTTTCTATTTCTTAAGTTATTGTTTTAACTTCCCTAAAGCCATGATTACTATATAATGTGTGATGTACATGAACAATGTAGAGCATTCTGCAGTGCCAGACTCTCTTTTGTAGAGCTAACTAGTGGGCTTTATTTATTTTAATTCAACATTGCCATTTTTATCATGTTATCAGAGCGTGAAGGGTGAGGATCTTGTACACTGAGAGGAGGGTGCAACTAAACCAAAATTGTTGTAGGTTTGCGACGATCATGTAAACAACAAAGAGGCTCTATGGAGGCCGAGAGAAGGTTGCATCCTAGAGAAGGCTGTAGAGGCTGACAACAGAAGGTTGTCTAGAGGCTGTGAAGGAAGCCATGGTGATCTGGAGGTGTGCTGCGAGATCAAACAACATTGAAGGTCAATGATTTGTCTTTGACATATATTCGAGGTAAATCTAACATCTTTCTTTACATGTCAATTTTTTTATTGTCTAAATTGCCAAGATGAATAATAATATGTTTGAAGCATGCTTGAATGAGCATAACAAGCTCGATTGTTCCAATTATGCAATTTGGAAATTCAAGATGCAGACTTTGTTAAAAGTGTATAATGCTTGGATGATTGTAAACAAGGATGAGTCGAAGTGAGTGGCTCGATCATCATCGATCCCATATTGGGAGAAGTGAGAAGGTAAAGCAAAGACACTGTTGAAGATGTTAGTGAAGGACTGCATCATACCAAACATTAGAGAGTGTAAGACAACTAACGAGATTTAGGGAATTTTGAAGGATCTGTATGAGATCAAGAATACAAATTTTCCTCTGTTTCTGAAGAGCAAGATCTCATCCCTGAAGATGGAGGAGAATGAAATAGTTACTGCCTTCATAACAAGGATCAAAGATCTGAAGAATAAATTGGCAGACATTGGTGATATAGTTGACACTACAGATCTTGTAACAATTACCATGAATGGTGTGACCGATGACTATCGATGCAAGAAGAAGAAATAAGATCAACTCTGAAGCCCCAGAGTCTTGATCTTGCATTGATGGTCAAGAATAACATCTTCAAAGGGAAATTAAATCCGTAACAGCATAATGGAGGACATGCATAGAAAAGATTGAATCAAACCTAAGGTATGCATCCGAATAGAAATAACTCTGAAATTAAATGTTTTTATTGCAGAAGAATTGGTCATGTTTCCACGGAGTGAAAGAAGAAGAAATATCATGAAGAAGAGCAGAAGCAGAAACAACATGCAGGTCATCTTGCGAATGAAAATCATGTGAAAAATTTCAAATTGTCTATGGAAAATTTTTATGAGAATGTTGATGCATACATCTCGTATGTAGATTTGGGAGCATCAAGACATATGAGAGGGAACAAGCATTGGTTTGAGGATTTTAATGAAATTAGTGAAGGAGCATAGATTTACCTTGGTGATGATAGAAGTCATCAGATCAAAGGGTGTGGGAAAATTTATATCATTCTATCTAATTTTATTGTAAAACGAATTCATAATGTCATGTATGTGCCCGGTGTAACAAAGAACTTGATTTTTGTATCCATGATCACATATCAAGATCTTAAAGTTGAATTTTCTAAATATAACTATTATATTAGCGAACTTCTAGATCACATGAAGACAATTGTTACAGGAGTCTGAATAGGAGGTTTGTACAAGTTGGATGTAAGACTTGCACCAGTTCAAGCCTTGATAGTTGCGACTTTGACTACAAAAGAGCTATGGCATCAGAGATTTGGTCATATCATCTAGAATGATTTGTTGTTACTGCAGAAGAAGGATGATCCAAGTGGATGTTGGTGGCCACCCACCTATTTCACTTGGACCCCCAAAACTGTCTCTTTTAGTTCTTCAGTTTCTGTAATTCTAGCAGAACTTACTATTTTAGCAGTTTTTTGGGTCTTGAGCTTCCGGAGCCATTTGGAGTCGCTAAATGACTTTTTTTGGGAAATCTGGGAGCAACATGGGTCCATGGACAGATGTTGCTCATCCCAAAGTTTTAATGCTTAGACAAGTCTTTATAACGAGCTGTTGTAGGTGTTAAACGGAGATCATATGACAAAGTTATGACCTCAATAAATTGATGCAACAATTTACCCAAACAGGGCCCATAATTCTGTGTTTCATCTTCGAGGGTTAGGTTTTGGGATATTAAGGGTATTTCATTGTTTCTCAACAATAAGTAGGCCTTTGAGCTTCATTGTAACACAATTCAGAGGCATGTAGCCACCACAATTTCTTCTTAGAGATAAGCTACCATGGCCCTAGCTAGTCTACTTCCATTACTATTTGTAGGCATATTTCAGTATTTTACATTAACAAAATGAAGTATTATTTCTACTACATCTTTCTGTTTATGGTTATCTATGTAATTTGTTGCATTCTTGTTTAAATCTCGATCAGTAGTATTAGAGCGGTCTGCTTTTTCTCTGTTTTTCTTTGCATGTCCCCAACGAGGTCGAGATATAAGGAGTTAGGGCCTGAACTAGCTGAACCTTTGCAAGACCAGCCTCACAAATCTCGACACCCTCCCATGGCAGATGAAAATAAAGACGAGGGGGAAGGAGATCCTTTCAAAATCTGACTCAAAGAAGCCCTTGAGTGACAAAGGAACGTGATGATGGATAGCTTTTCTTAGATCCTTCAACGGCTACCCAGAGGCGACGCATTGGCTTCCATCAGCTACATTGGAAATGCCACACCATTTAAGGTACAAGTTAATTTTGAAATCCCCATCTTTTGGGGTCAAATATAAGTGGATTACGTAGATAAATTGTTAAATCTTCTAGATGGGTATTTTTCTCTTCGTGAATTTTCGAGTCGAGAAAAGATTGTTTTCGCTCATCTTAAAGTAGCCCCCCACATCAAGGACTTCTGGGAAACTTACTGTGAAAAAAAGAATAAAAGTAGGAGCTCACTATTTTTAGCCAGACCCACTTGGGATTCACTCTGGGATGCCATCAAGGAGCATTACTACCTTGTCAAAAGCTACGAGGACAAATACATCAAATGGACCACACTGTGACAGGGAAGGGACCAAGATGTGGCAGAGTTCACAAACATTTTTCATACCCTTCAAGGACTCTGAATTGCATTTAGTACTCAAATACCACAACTGCCTACATAGATACATCTAGTAAGAGATAGAGTTCTTGAACATCTCCTCGCTTGAAACAACGTACCGATACACTCTCAAAATCAAGCAAAATTTCAAACAGACGAAGCAAGACTTTGGATTTGCAAATCCAAAGACCAAAGGATAAAGCCAAGGTGGGGTGACCCAAGACAACCCATTGAAGCCGCAAGAAAAGAACAATACCATGAAGTCGAATAAGGACATAGGAAAGTGGTGTGAGTTCCACAAGCGTCCCACGCATAACACAAATGAGTGTCAGACCAAGCAGTCACTGGTTGTCGAGTCGAAGGCTTCAGAATCAGATGCATGTCCTGACCTTGAGTCAAAACACGATAAGGGGAATGGGAAAGGGATGAAGATCATTGATCCAGAGCCCAACGCCACTGTTGTGACCACCAATATCTAGAAGAATGATCTCGAAGATGCAGAGAAGGGGGAGAGACTTTTCCACTCACAAATGTGGGTGAAGGGTTCAATCAGAGTTCAATCAAACTTGCTGATAATCCGTTGTTCCACAAAAACACTAAACATATTGATACACAATTCCACTTCGTAAGGGAGAAAATACAATTTAAATAAATCCATTTCGTATATTGTAATACATGTGATAATGTTGCATACATTTTCACTCAGAATCTTGGCAGGATTAAGTTTGAAATTTTTAGGAATATGTTCTGCATATTTGTGAACCCCTTCACCATTAAGGGGGAGTGTTGAAGATAATGGAGAATATTCTAGAATAGTGTAAGTTGGTTCATGTGACCTTAGGATAGTGATTAGTTTTGATTTCTTTGGTTATTGTTTTAACTTCCCTAAAACCATGATTACTATATAACGTGTGATGTACATGAATAATGTAGAGTGTTCTAAAGAGCCAAACTCTCCTAGTTCAGACTCTCTTTCATAGAGCTGACCAGTGGGTTCTATTTATTTTAATACAACATTGCCATTTTTATCAGGCATCACTTGCAATAATACATAAAGAATAGAAAACGATGTCCATAAAATGTTTAGAAATAATCAAAAGAAATGGAAACAAATAAAAAGAGGTAGTCAATAACACAACTTGGTGAAGATGTAAAAGATACATAGAAATTTCTAAAATGCGCATGCATTTAAACTTCCCACTCCTTTTCTGGAAACAATTAGTAGAGTGGCTCTACCCATTTAGATCAAGAGAAAATATGCAGATTCAAAATGTGAACTCATCAAAGTTAGTACATACTTATAGCTCAAAAAATGAAGGTCATGTGGAGGACTTAGATAACCCAATTGTAGTATGAAATCATTAAAGTTCTTTATGTATCCTTAATTTCATTTCCTCTTTTAATTCATAAATCAAACTCATCGTTGCATATAAAAATCAAGTTCATATCTAATCTTAACAGAGCGAAAAAACTATACGATCCATCTTGCCATATTTTTTAACATTATCAAATCCGCCCTTATGCATGTGACTTCTTTGAAAGTAAAAAACAAAGAAATTGTCATGCATATAATAATTTGTTCTTCAATATTACATTATTACCATGAACTGCAGAACATATAAATTTGAAAAGCAATTTCTCACTTCAAACCATGCGGAATTTTTGGAGTGAGCTTTGTAATTCCGTTTTTTCCTTCCACCATTTTTCTTTGAGAGCCAAGTCTCACCAACTCAAAATAAAAACAGAGTTACATTCGAGGAAAATCATGACTTTCTAATCTTCAACTTGTTGAACACGTGCTACTACACTTTGTATTTTTGAATCATCTCATACTCATACTTTGTCATTGCATCAAAATTCACCTGCAACTGAAACCAAAAAAACATAATGATGTCAACAACTTTGTTATATCAAATCAAACGAAATATTGTCAGGGCATCAAAATTGCGACCTTCTGCATGGGAATGACACCGGGGTGTATAGTATCCATAAGTTGACAATGAAGTGCAACAAAAGTAGGCTACAATAAACTCAAATAAGTGATTTTTTCATTGTTCTTTTAAATATCCAAAAAGTAGGAAAAGAAAAGGGTTTGTATAATCTTCATAGAATAACTCTAAATTATTTTAGATGGAAAATCTCTGTGCTCAAGCATAAGTTACATGCTTTGAATAAGGAGACCCAAATTTTCAACCATCGTTTTTTGCTTGAAATTTCATTCATAATGAATCTAGTGAACCGCGTAACTTTTCGAATCACCCTTTCAAAAGGATCAAACAACATCACTCAAGAGTCAAAATGACGAGGAATGGATGAAATGTAAAGACATATTTTTCTATTTAAGCATGCCCTAAAGAAAAGGAAGACCCTAGTCACAAGGCCTTTTTAACCAATTTCAATGAAAGTTATGCATTCCCCTCTCAAAACCCAGAAATGAAAATAAAGAAACTAGAAATAAAATGGAAAGACCAATCTCAATTTCTTTATAGAAAATCAAGAATAACCAATTTTTCCCTCGCTCTAATACAGAAAAGAAGAAGTATAGGGCACTAGGAAGTCTATAGAATATTTTAACTTCATCACTCTACATTTGATCATAGTAACTAAACCTTCATCACTCTGCATCTCATCAAAGTAACCTTAATCCATATTACCATAAAAATGGTAGGCCCAAAAATATTGGAAAAGAAAAGATCTTGATACATCGTTAAATAAACAAACAAATGGGCGATTGAATTTGTTTCGAGAGGAGCCTTTTCTCTTCCATAATTGAGTGGAAAATGAGGAGCAGAAAGTGAATGAGTTCTTTGATATTATTTCTCCATATCTTAGAACTTGATCATAAGCTTAAGATGAGAATATATGTGTGCTTACCTCCTCAACATTGAAGAGGGAGAGTTTCTTACCACTTCATCTATGATGTATTTTGCCTAGATTCAAATAACTTCAATTGAGAAAAAAAGGGAAATTGGGCGATGTTAGTGGGGAAAAATTCACAGCAAAAATCTTTTGTTATCCATTAAATGACCTTCAAGCATAGTTTAAGGGTTTCTAGTGCATGGTGCAGTGTTTCCTTGTATTCCATTTTGATAATATAGGACACAAAACAAACAACTTCAACAAAGGAATAAAGTCTGAAATCATACAAAATGTGACTGTGATATTAGAATTAATGGAGAATAGGCTATTATAGTTATGTAGTTGTGATTTTTCTTTATATATTAATTTAGTTCCTATTCTTCTCAAATATCATTTGGTGTCCCTAACAAATTGTATCTATTTAGTATTGAAGACTAATGTGAAACCTGTGTGGTGTTTTGCTTTAGGTAGCTCCTGGTGATCCACACCTGTGAGCTCCTCTTGTGTTCGTTTATCATATCATGTATTTCCTATGCTAGCCTTGACATGGTATCAGAGTTGCAAGGTTGTCGATCCTATATGTTAAGTGAAGGGTGCGACTGTGGTGAAATCGTCGTGCAATTTTGGTTGAAAAATGCAGCGATCACACTATGGCACTTTATCTAGGATTCAATTTAAAAACATGGCACAACGTCGTGACTCCATGCTGAATATCTTTGAATACCTTCCTGACTCCCTGGTCTATAAGGGTTTTGATCATGAAAGAAGGAAAGAAAAGAGCTACGTATAACTTTTTCTCTTGTGGTGAGATGCATGTTTGGGGATGTCTTGCTGCCTGGTGATGAGAAGGTTATCATGTATGCATGTCGTTGAGGAGGAGTTGGTGGTTCCATGACTATTGAGATCACTCGATGAGGTTGAGATCACCCATATTTCATGCACCTGAGACTTGAGTAGTAGTCATCATCATTGCAGTGGAAGGTGCCAGGTCTGAAGGCAAGGCAAAGAACAAGAACTGCGTGTTCCTTTCAGAGCTTGGCCATCTAAGAGGAAGCCACATTTTTTATATATTGTTGATTGAAGAAGTGTTAGATCAATCCAAGCCATGGAGTTCTGTTCCTACCTCCGCATGGAGGAGAACTGCATGAGAGGGCTTGTGGTTTTGAATTTGGCTTGAGAATTACTCTTATATTAAAAAAACTCTTGCTTTTTGATTTAGCGTGGATATGTGAACCTTATGGTTTGCTCCCTATCATGGCAAGGGAAGAAACTTCAGCTAGATTCGGTGAGATCTGAAGGAAACGAATTCAGTGAGCGTGAATTCTATGGAGGCGTGCAAAGGATGTGAGAACTATATGTTCATTGCTAATGAGAGGGCGTGGAAGGCATGAGAACAAGATTCTCATCTATTCTGTGAACTTGCATTGAATTGAAATGATCTGCCATTTTTTAATACATGTTGAGGTGGCCCCTTGCAACAAGAAGTTCAAATAATTATCACTCAGATAATTAATGTTTTTAATTGAATTTTTTTTTTCAAATCTTTAATTAAAAACTTTTGGAGTTCCTTTAATTCAAAGGCTCTGCATTATTTGAAGGAATTATTATTTGATATAAGGGGGGCATTTTTTTTAAAGGAAATTCACAGTGATAAGATTGATGTTTTTTTTCATCTAAAATGAATAATCAAATTGTTGAATCTTATCTCAATGAGAGTAATAAGCTTGATGTTTCCAATTACACTAATTGGAAGTTTAAGCTCTAGAGTCTTCTTGAGGGACGGAATGCCTATGGCATTTCCAACTACTGCAACTGAAGGATCGAATATAGCAATTCAAGACTGGAGAAAAGGGAGATGAAGGCAAAGGTTCTCGTCAAGTTATCGGTCAAAGATTGCATCATTCCTCACATTTGGGAGTGCAAGATAGTGAATGATTTATGGACAATTCTCAAAGTAATGTATGAGACCAGGAACACCTGTCGAACTTTGTACCTCACGAAGAAGATTCTCTCCATAAAGATGAAGGAGAATGAGTCCTTTTATTCATTCATATCCTAGATAAAGGAGGTTAAAGATAAATTAACTGATATTGGTTAGACTCTGGCGAATGATGATTTAGTGATGATTACCATGAATGGCATGGTGGATGATTATCAGACATTTATAATGGGATTGAATACAATAGAAATGCCTCCAGGATTTCAAGATCTTAGAGGGATCTTGCTACAAGAAGAAGAAAGGAGGTTGTCCCTCAAACCTCAAAATCCATATCTTGCGTTGATGACCAAGTTCAAGCCGAAGTGGAAAGCAGTGGTTGATCACAGGAAGGGAAACATATCACGAAAAAGGACACCACTATGTATGACCTCACATAAACATGATTCTGCCCCTAAATTTTTTTATTGTGCTAAGATAGGCCAAATTGCTAAGTTTTTTCATAAGAAAAAGGTAGATGCGGAGAGGTACAAGTAGAGAAGACATGGAGGTCATCTCACTGATGTAGATTAGAACCAGGACATCAGATTATCTATGGTTGAGACTACACTAGCCACTAAGGAGGAGAAATCATATATTTGGTTCATAGATTCTGGAGACTCACATATGATAGGTAAAAAGCAATGGTTCAGAAATTTTAGAGAATCCAACACTGGAGTAAATTTATACCTTCAAGATGATAGAGGGTATGAGATAAAGGAACATGGATATGTCCTTGTCACTCTGCCTCATGGAAACGTCAGGAATATATTTGATGTGTGATATGTACCTGGTATTAAGAAGAACCTAATTTTTGTATCAAAGATTACAAATTAGGATCTCATTGTATAATTCTTTAAATCTTATTGTATTATTAAACACTTGTTGAACCAGATGAAGCCTATTTCTACAAGTGTTTGTATAGGATGACTCTACAAACTGGATGTAAAGAGTACATTGATGTAGTTAGATAAGTCTACTGAAAACTTGTGGCATCAACTACTTGGCGGATCAATACAACAATTCAAGAACGGGAGAAAAGGGAGATGAAGGCAAAGGTTCTCCTCAAGTTATCCATCGAAGATTGCATCATCCCTCACATTTGGGAGTGGAAGACAACAAATGATATATCGATGATTCTCAAAGAACTGTATGAGATCAAGAACACCAGTTGAACTTTGTACCTCAAGAAGAATATTATTTCCATCAATATGGAGGAGAATAAGTCTGTTTCTTCATTCACATCCTGGATAAAGGAGGTTAAAGATAAACTAACCAATATTGGTCAGACTATTGTGAATGATCATCTGGTGATGATTACTATGAACAGGGTGACGGATGATTATTAGATGTTTATAATGGGCTTGAATGAAAGATAAAAGCATCCACACTTTGAAGAGCTTACCAAGATCTTGCTACAAGAAGAAGAAAGGAGGTTGTCCCTCAAACCTCAAAATCCAAATCTTGCATTGATAACCAAGTTCAAGCTGAAGGGGAAAGCAGTATTTGATCACAGGAAGGTTAAAGTATCATGAAAAAGGACACCACAAGGTATGAACTCGCATAAACATAATATTTCTCCTAACGTTTTTATTGTGGTAAGATAGGCCATAATGCTAAGTTTTGCCATAAAAAAAATGCAAATGGGGAGAGGTACAAGAAGAGATGACATGCAGGTCATCTGGTTGATGCAGACTAGAGCCAAGACAACAGATTATTTATGGCTTAGATTGCACTAGCCACTGAGGAGGATGAATAAGATATTTGGCTCGTAGATTCTTAAGCCTCCTCACATATGACAGGTAAAAAACAATGGTTTAGAGTTTTAGAGAACGCAACAATGGAGTAAAAGTATACCTTGGACATGATAGAGGGTACGAGATCAAGTGACTTGGAGATGTCCTTGTCACTTTCTTGATGGAATCATCAGGAATATATCTAATTTGTGGTATGTACGTGGTATTAAGAAGAACCTGATTTCTGTATCAAAGATTACAGATCAGGATCTCAAGGTAGAATTATTTAAACCTTATTTTGTTATTAAATAATTGTTGGACCAGATGAAGCCTAGTGCTACAGGTGTTCATATAGGAGGACTCTACAAACTCAATGTGAAGAGTACACCACTGCAAGAATTGATGTCATTAGATAATTCTGTTGAAAACTTTTGGCATCATTGACTTGGGAACACCAATTTCAGTGATCTTCTACTATTGCAAAACAATGGTATGGTGAGTGGTCTTGCTGTTTTGAAAAAGTTTCATATTGATTGTGAGGCATGTGCATTTGGTAAATAGCATAGAGATGAATTTCCTACCATTAAAGATAGGAAATAGAGGGATACACTCGAACTTCTACACACTTATTTATGCATGCCTATGCAGACAAGATCATTAGGTGGGGCCTACTATTTTCTAATCTTTGTTGATGATTGTACAATACTCCAATGGTTGTATTTTCTTATACTGAAGAGTCATGCCTTTGAGTATTTCAAGTAGTTGAGGAACATGATCGAAAAGTACACAAGAAATTTCATCAGGATTCTTCGATCAGATTACGGCGGAGAGTTCAAGAAAGGGGATTTCATCAAATACTAGAAAGAGCATCAGATACAACAACAGTTTACAACAACTTACACTCCTCAGTAGAATGGAGTATTTTAGAGGAATAACACAACACTGGTGGAGTGTGCTTGCAGTATGTTGAAAGGTAAGAATCTAACGAATGGTTTTTGGGTAGAAGTGGTCAATACTATAGTGTATCTGAAGAATAGGAGTCCCACTAAAAGTTTTAATTATAAATCTCCTTTTTAAGATTTGTTTGGCTTCAAGCCTGTAGTAAGTCATCTTAGAGTATTTGGTTGTAAAGCTTTTGTGCATGTTGCCAAAGAAAATAGGAAGAAGTTAGATTCAAAGGCCATTAAATGTACCTTCATTGGATACTGTAGTTAGTATAATGCTTACAAATTTTTTGATTCTTCTGCACACAAGGTGTCTATTATTCAAGACGTAGTATTCCATGAACAATTTGATGATGGAAATCCTATTCAAGATAATGAAGAATGACATGTACCATTACTTTCAGATGAGGATGTTTAAACAGGGATCGATCAATAGAAACACCAACAATAGCAGCAACATGAAGATAAAGAGGAGGAAGTTGAGTTCAAACCACAAAGAGAATAACAGAGTAGAATAGCTTAGACCACACAACTCAGGAGATCTAGTAGGCCGAAATAGTAATCAACTCAGTATAGGGATTGTGCACTCATGACTGGTATGTTAAGCATTGCAGAACCTTCTAATTTTCATGAAGCTAGTAAGATTTCTAAATGGAAGGAAGCAATGAAGGAGGAATATGGATCTTTTATTAAGAATAACACTTGGGATCTAGTAAAGCTCCCTTATGGTAAACAACCCATAGGTTATAGATTGTTATTTAGGTTGAAATTTAAAGTAAATCGGTCTATTGATAAGTATAAAGAAAGGTTGGTTGCAAAGGGGTATTCCCATAAAAAAGGTATTGAATTTGAGTAAACATTTGCCCCTGTTGTAAAATTAAACACTATTAGATTGATTATTGCTTTAGCCGCTAAGCATCATTCGAAAATACATCAAATATATGTTAAATCTGCTTTCTT
>APFE031596285.1:18599-38640 GCA_000404065.3 Pinus taeda | reverse complement strand
ATGATTTCATAAGTCCTAGTCATAGCCATAACTTCTAAAATCTCAAGCTTCTTTCCAAAGGTAGAACCTGCATTGTTGTCCAAGTCCTAGAAAGTATCTACTATCAGCTTGAAAACTCTCCTCATAACATCATCATTGTAAGGAGCTATAGGTGCAGTCAGTCTCATGATGTTACTGAGACAAGATGCAACTGAAAGTCTAACCCCTTCACAAGGTTCCTCCAAGAACTTGTGTTGTATGAGATCAGACATAGTTGGTTTTAGAGCCCAAATTAGTTTCTTCCCTTCTAACTGGCTCACTTTGGGAAAGAGGGCATCTAATTCATCAAGTTTGGAAAGAACTTTCCATGTGATTCTCGTGTGTTTTAAATTTGTCCCAAGAGCAAAAATCTTGTGTCCTATTTCATATTTCTGCAAATCCTTTGATTGTTCATGTTGAAGAATGGCTTGGATCCTTCTTGAGAAAGGCCTGCTAGTTATATTGCAGCTCATGGAGGTATTGTTTTGCTGGTTCATGAGGTGTTTTAAAAACTCTATTTTTATTGTAGCAATACAAATCTATGATAAGCAATGCAAGGCACAACCAACCACTCTACATACATCAGCAATACGGCGTCCCACAACCTATAGAAAGAATAATAATGCTAGCAACAATGATACACATTAATGACAATTCTCACTCCACAAGACTCAATCACCCTCAATATCCCTTGACAAAAAGCTATATATCATCATCAACAGTGCTACAGGCTACACTCAGCTCAACCAGCATTTGCCTTTATAGATGGTATTAAGACACCCAAACAGTTATGACAATGCTCAAATTTTGCTTACAGCATAACAACTTTAGGACCAAGGCTTCAATCTTGCAAATTTTGTGACTGAGCAGGTGTTAACACATATTCATTAACAAGCTTTCAAGGAGTCTAGCTAACACATTTACCGACCCAGAAATTTAAATGGAGCTGATAATTGGTTCACAAATATAGCAACTAGAGCAGTCCCTTTTCATTCAAAGCACATGAAATTTTTAAATGGATTAGACTAACCTGAATTCCACCAATAGTTTGAATAGGTCTTCAAGAAATTATGAACTCAGCCTCTGCAAGGGGAATACACCTCCCATAATAGTGTAGTCACTTCAACCAAGGGACTCATTTCAACATCAATCACGCAGGCCCAAAAATTTCCACTGATGAACTGCCACAGGGAGCACCAACTCGTGCTTTCTCAATAAGCCACTACAAGCAGTTTAAATTTTGTCTATCAGCACATGATCTGCTCCACAAGATTGTTTGTACCTATTACACAATATTTTGTCACGGCTCCTACACTTCCCTGTGTCATACCCCGGAGTGCCCGACACTTGGCAATCATGTAGTGTACCCATCCTGATATGTAGTTCAGATCCTCCCTAAAACATTGATGGAAACATGCCTTAAGCCTTCCCTAAAAAAGTAAGCTCTAAAACCCTAATTTCAAGACCGGCGTGACTGTGATACTGGCAACTAATGCTGATGACAAGTTGCACTATACTAACCTCGTGTTGCCACCGCGCTTTTTAGTTGGATACTCACGCTGATCCCTAAAAGGCAAGTTTTCCCAAAGAGGACAAGAAGCTTCGTGATCTAAAGGCTTCCAGAACGACGAGTTGGAGGTTGTTCGGTGTGGATATGGTCAAATTCTTATCGCTATGAGCTGCCTCCTTGAGATGAGGGCCTTCTCCTATCTTTGGAGAGATCCTAACTCTCTTTCCCTACCCTATGTCACAGGGTTTGCCGAACTTGAACCTTGAGGTTCAAAATTCGGCGAATCTCAAAAAAATATTGAAATTCGTTCAGGTTCGTCGAACCTGAAGGCCGAACCTGAAGGCAAACCCCATTCGAATTCGAACCCCATTCGAATCGAATCGAAATCGAACCTCAACGCAAACCTGAAGGTGAATTTAATCGAATTTGAAAAAAAAAAAATTGGGGTTCAATCTTAGGGTTCATAGGTTTTATTTAACTGTTTAGCAAAAAAACCATGGGCACACAATGGTTTTCGGCAACCCTATTCCCGCCAAATTTTTTTGTTTATAAACCATGCCGCTGAAAGGGTTTTCCACAAGCTAAACTGTGAATTTCCACTATCCACTCTCAAGTAGAGTGTGTAGTGTGAATTTCTGAGTGTCGTGAGGATCGATCGTGCATCTTGCAAACTCTGCATGTGAAATTATTCCGATCATGATGTCATCAATGCATATGCCAAAATCCAAACTTCATAACGTGTTGTTTTATTCTATATTTTATGTATTTTTTATCGTTGATATTTGTGGTCGAGATAGGAAATTTTGGCTTCTCATTTTTCATTTTTTTTGCCAATCAAATAAATTATTTTAAAAAGATAAATACTAAATGATTTATTAAATATTCTTTAAAATTATAAAAGAATTAAAAAAAACGTTTAATCAAAAATTAATATATTTTAAGATGAAAAAATATATATTAAAAAAAGAATTATTTTCCAATAGCGTTAAAAAGTTTGTTTAAAAAACAAAGAATAAAGTAGGTAAGGAAAATTACTCAATGACTTCTGCTGAAAATAAAAACAAAGTTAAAAAAAAAAAAATCTTTTAATTAATTTTTATTAAAAAAAATTAAAATAAAAGTTTATTTACTTTTTCATTTTTAAATGGTTATATATTAGTTATTAATTTGTAAATATGTAGAATATTAAATATTATTAATGTAATATTTTTTATATGGAGAAAATTAGTTTAAATTTAATTTAATTTTAAGAAAATTTTAAAGAAATTATAAGAATATTATCAAATAATTATATATTTTCTTGTTTGCTAGGTTATGTAAGTCCTAAGATGATTGATATTGTAATGTATATGTTTTTTTATTATGTTTTAATTATGTGATTTTTTAAAAAATTACTAGTATTTGACATTATAGACATTCATTTAAATTTTGAAGATTGAAAATTATGTCATTTCATTTTTCAATTGCAAACTACTATTGTGTATGTTTACATTTAACTAGATGTTAGAATGATTACATTAATCATGTATGTTTACTAATAAGAATTTGTATTCATGTGTTTATGGACCTATTTTGAAATTTTTATTATTTTGTTCATATATATATATATATATATTGAAAAATATGCATAGTCGAACCTAATGTCGAACCTCATACGAACCTGGTCGGAAAATTCAAATTCGAATCGAACTTAATCGTTGTCGAACTCGAATTAGAACCCGAACCGTGTTACATTGTCTCTGCCTATATATTCATCTCTCCCATTCCCAAATGGTTGGTCATTGATTATTTGCACCCTTATGTTGAGATAGTGCCTACATGCTACTCATTTGGCTTGGAGAAGGAGTGCTTGGAGAGCTTGAGCTTGGACTTGGACATTCACTCAATGAGAGCTTATTGACATCAAGGCTTGGTTGTATGCTTCTTCCTTTATTTTATTAATATATACAATTGTTGGTTCACTTTCCATAAATGTTTGTGTTAATGCAAGATTTATCTTAATGCTCCTTGATTTGTTAGGTGGATTACTTTCGATTATACTTGTTGTACTTGTATGCTTTGTTGTGTCTTTGATCTCTTGTGCAGGTATTCAAACGCTGTGAGCAGTAGAGCTAAGCCTGAGGAGCGAGCGATTCAAGATCTTCAACAAAGGAGTGTGCTATAGCATCAGAATGAGGTAGGCCATCTTCTTCTTCTCCCATTTCGATTGTAATTTAGGAAAGTGTCTTGTAGATTGTCACGTAGGTCGCTAGTCCCACTCATTGGGCTAGAGGGATCGTCTCTGTCCGCAGAGAGGTTTTACCTAGACAACAAAATGGCAACTCCACTAGGAAAGCTACAACCCTTTCCATCCATTCCATCGATCAAATTCTCTGATGAGTTTGACCAACCGTCCATTTCTTGGCTTGTGTGCATCACTGTAGCTATTTGCAGTCATTGGTTATTGCCTGAGAATGTTTAGCCTACTCTGATCCTGGAAATTTTTTATTTTTTTCCATATTTTTCTCGCGCAACGCATTTTCTGCTCTGACAGAAGTGTTGATTTTCAAATTACAATGGCATTGCTCTGCCTTTCATCGCTCTTCTGCCTTTAACATGCGCGCTGACTGATCCTAGAGGATAGAAGAAAATTAGGGTTTCTTCTTGTTTTCAGTGGTTTTCGACCTCTATCGGTTAATTTCCAGTGTAACTACAATGTGTTTGTCTTGATTGTCATCCTTATGTGATTGCAATTTGTCTCTTGGCTTTGCTGATGTGTGTTTGAAGTTTGATTGTTTTCTAGGGTTTCTAGGTCACCCTTTGCTCATTGCTTGCTCTGTCTCTCTGAGATTGATTGCTTCCATTTAGGAATCTTGTTGTAGTCAAGACACCGTTCTCAAGTTGCTTTCGGTTCGTGATTGTGAAGTTATTTTCATTAGCATTGAGTCATATTAGTGCTTTCAAAATTGCTTTTGTTATATTGTCAAACATATATTACAATTGTTTGCATTGGTAGGATTGAAAGTGAATGCTTGTTTTGATTTCTTTGTTTCAAAACGGAAAGTGAAAGATTTCTTCATTTTAGTATTTTTGAAACGATTTACATTTAAAACCATAAGTGAATGAAATTTTCATTTTAGTTGTTTTAGATTGCATTTTCCCTTTGCTCATTGCATTAGTTTGCATTGTTAAATCAAAGTGAAAGGAAAAGAACAAAAGATTAGTGCGTCTTAGTGAAAGGAAAGTGATTTTTGTTTCTCACAAGATTGCATCTTGGCATTGCATTTGTTGGTGAAAGTGAAAAGATTAGATCTCATTTTTACATTTTGCATTGGAAAGATAAAGAGTTGTGTTTTGATGCATTTTGCTTGATTGATGCATTATTTGGTTGTCTCTCTTTCTTCATTAGTTTAGCCTTCATTGAATGAAAAGATTTCATTTTTATCGTTTAGTTGCATCATAGGAATTCAGGTGACATCGTTGAGCCATCAAACTGAAACTTAATTGAAAATAAACTTCAAATTTACCTCAATCAACCTAAGGAGCATTTGTAACCTAACGCAAATATCTAGAGATCTAGGCTAGAGACGTGTTCCGACGTCTTTAAACATAGCAGTTGTCGTTAACTGTCTGCATTGTATCCCGGGGGTGAAATCTCGTCCTATAATGGAAGTATATCGAAGGTTCTCCAGGGCTTTCGGATATATAGGAGACACTTCAGTATGGCAAGTATATAGGGACGCTCTCATTGAAGGGTTATGCATTAGACAGCGCTAACACGGACTTGTGCTCCCCGTACCGTCGAGTATATATTGGGAGACCCCACTAGGTTGCTATCTTTTAGCCACAGGTAACCGAGTCAGCCGCCTTGTAAATGTGGTACACCGAACATAGCATTCGAGGAGATCAGTCGTCGTACGTCAAGTCCTTGGTTTCGGCTAAGGTGTATATAACGGTTCACGGATACTTCGTAAACCCTCTTGCCTAGCATTACCCGTTTTGATTTATTTGTTGTTTCGTGTCATAAAATTAACTGCCAACGATAACATGTCGACCCCATGCAGTTGTTTCTTCGCCTCACATTGAGTAATTCCTTGTAAATTTTAATTTTAATCAACCCTCAACAAATCATCTCTTCTCGTTCTGCTCTTGAGAGAAAGTCGCCGTCGCTGAACCATTGAGTTCACCTCACAGTTCCCCTTCGTTGTCTGATACTGAAGGATCTTCACAAGAAGTTCACCCTGAACTTTCACAGCCACTTGAAGCTCAAGGCTTTGAACTTGGAATTGTCCCAAGCATCCAACCCCTTGCTTCTCGTCCTCCACCTCGAGATTCATTGTCATCTCAAGAATCTGATCCAGAAACCCTTGAGAGTCCAAAGAGGTTTGTTTTATATCCTTCGAATCCGTTCTTTGATCCATTTGCGATATCTCCTCAACATCCTTATAGTCCATACGACCAACCGGGTGTTCCTTTGGGGTTATCTCCTCGTTCGTCTCGAATTCCTCCTCGCCAGTTGTTTCCACTTGTGGCTTCAGAAGGTGAGATTTCACCTATCCTCGAGGTCCTCCGAAAAGTTTCCACTACTCACACTCCTATTGTTGATAATGAAGCCGAATATGACTTTCCTCTAGAAGGCTTTCCTTATGTAGGAAGAGTTCCATCTCAACCGCCTCCTAAAAACAGTGGGCCTCTGCTTACACATGGTTATACAACCTTGGCTCAATTAGTTTCAGAACTCCCAGTGCTTCTTCATTGTACCAAAATCCAATTTGGTCATCAAATGCTATGCCTACTTCTGGTCCGTTTATTCCTAACGTGACCTCTTAGATCCCTGTGCAAACTGTTGTTACTTCAGTTCTTATTCAACTGACGATTCCCTCACAACCATTACCGTCGTTTCAACCTTACATTCCAGTGCAACCGACAGTTTCGGTTTATCTGTATGTAAGTTCCTCAGTCCCTCCAGCAAGTGGACAGAATGTACCACCTCCTCACTCACAGCCTAGGGGGGGAAAATCCCAACTTTCCTCTTGTTTCAGGTGGAACCCATGTGAGTGGATCACAACGTCACATGGTCGGAGTGAGTCAACCTAATCCTAGTGGTATTCCTAATCCTGTTGATCCATCCAGTGCAGGTAATATCCAATATCAACAGCCTTACACGGCCCCAATACCTCTCCAACAGTCTTATGTTCCATATGGTTCACAAGCAATGCAAAATCCACCTTACATTCCACAAGCTGGTCCTCATGTGCCACCTGGTCAAAATCCTATTCCCGGTGCATATGGTCAAATCCCAATTGGAACTTATTAGTACCAACAGGGAATCCCTCAAGGAACTGTTCAACAACCTTTGCAGCAGTTTCAACAACGGTTGCAACAGCAAACGCAGTTTGTCCAACAACCCAACCAACCTTTGTATCCGCAAGGTCAACCATTGCAGCAACAAGGTCAACCCTTGCAGCAGCAATCCCAACCTATATATCAAAACTTGCAAACACAAGGCCAACCCCTGCAGCAACAGGGCCAACAACTTTATTACCAAGGTCAGCAAGTGCTGCAACCTTACAATCCATATGCTGCACATAATGTTTATCCTCCTTATGGTTATCAACAGCCTATGGCAGGTCAATATCAACCCTACCTTGGACAGAACCCACCTTATGGTCAAGGTAACCCTCAGTGGGGGCAAAATCAAGCCCCTTATGGTCAAAATCCTCCACTTTAGGGGAAGAATCCTTACCAACAAGGTTGGAACCCGTAGACTAGACCTTATCAAAGGCCTTATATGCCTTTTAACCCGCAATTGCCATTTTTAGCGACCTTGGAACTGCCCGATGTCTCAAGACTTACTAATGATCCAATTCTTCATTCGCCTTATTGGCCTCCAGTTCCAACTAAAATTCTAAGCAATTGTCCCAAATTTGAAGGAAAAGCTAAAGAGGACCCTCAAGCCCATGTGATGACATATCACTTATGGTGTTCTTCCAATTCTTACGTTGACGATTCTGTTCGTCTCCGCCTCTTTCAGCGAACCTTGACAGGTGTTGCCACAACTCGATGCAAACTTCAACTCTTTGGCCATGGCCTTCCTCACCCACTTCTAGTTACAGGTTCGTTATAAAATTGGTACCCACTTGCTCACATCTCTGAAACAGGATATCGGGACCCATATCTCCGATCACATCCATGAATGGAGACGTTAGTGTCACCTCATCAAATTTGAAATCCCTGATGAGTTGTTGACCGAATGGTTCACCAAGTCATTTGTAAACAAAATCACTGAAGATATAGCAATGGGAGGTTGTGTTACCGAGGATCAAGCTATTGCCCGTGCCCAGTATTTGTATTTGATTTATTCTCAATCTGGCACGTTGTATGAAATGTTGCCTGATGCTCCAAGGACATCTTCGGATCTGGCATCTTCGAAGTCTCCACATGTACCACCTGTTGATGGTATAATTAGATCAGTATCTCAAACTTCTACTAAAGCTTCTTTGAAACAAAAATTTGTTTCGAATACTGGTTCTATTATTCTAATCATCCTTCAAAAAGCCTATCAAATCCTAGTAAAACCTCCGAGGTCAATGTCGACCAGTCTACCACGACAAATAAAGCCTCAAAAGGTAAGAAGGGTAAAGGTAAAGCAAAATCCGATACCCCAACATCGGATCCTCCTAAGTCATCTGTTGATGATGCCTCCAAACAAAAGCCGAAATATCCTTGCCTCATTTGTGAGGAAGATCATTACACTAAGGATTGTCCCTAACGTACAGAAGTTAGTCGTCTTTTGAAAGGGACCCCGATTGTATTGAAAGAGCCATTTCCATCTTAGCAAACTCAATTGATAGACCAACCACAATCCTCTGCCTCATCTGGTTCTTAGGTTTACATGATGATGGGTTCATTACCTATCTTTGTAGCCACTCGATTGAAAGAATATCATACCCCTCAAAAGTAGACGGTGGAAAAGGAAGCCACCGATATACCTTCCACTTCCACCCCACCCAATTCTGGTCCTCTCCATATCGAGAGACCTAATAATGAATCTATCATCCAACCACCTCCCAAAGGTGTGCTTCGGAAGTCATCCTATAATCTGAATGCTAGAGCTGCTCAACATTACAGTGTTGTCAAAGATTTAGCTCAAGCGCCTTCGCTGATGTCTATATTGGAAGTTCTCCAAACTTGTCCAATGCAGCGGAAATCATTATTTGTCTGTTATAGGAGGCATTGATCCTGCTAATTCGAACTTGATTACTTTCGATCTTGAAAACCATGTTCCTCACCTTCCTCGTCAAATTGTGTTTTTTATTCAGGTCATTATAAAAGGAAAGACGATCCATCGGACTGTCATTGATGAAGGTGCTTCCACCTGCATCATGTCTGTTTCATGTTGGAAAGCCATTGGCTCTATGCCTCTCAACCAGTTCCCGAACACCTTGGAGGCCTTTGATAGCAGAGGCTCCCGTCCTTATGGTATTCTCACAAGTTTTCCCATCACTTTGGAAGGGAAGACTGTCGAGTTAGAAGTAGAAGTTGTAGATGCGAATTTGAATTACAACCTTCTATTTGGGCGAAGTTGGACCCATGCCATGATTTTTTCGGTTTCCTCTTTGTTCCGGGTGCTCCATTATTGTCCTTTTCCTCTTCCGGTGCTTCAAATGGCAACGTCCCATATATGGGAAATATTCATATTCCATATGAGAGTGTGGGGGCAGGTCTTTTCAAAAATTATGCCTTAATGGGAAATTTTTCTCTCCCACCTCCGCAAGTCGCTTCAATCAACATGATCTCTATCTCTACTGACCCGTGGATTGTTCTCTCTCCAGATCAAGTTGATTCGTTTGGTGATGCTATGCCACTAAGTCCTTTAGAACAAGCTTATCAAGAAATTGTCTCGGCGGCAGCGGCCGCTTCAAAATGTCATGTTGTTCTCAGCATGCACCTGGATACCTATTCACAATCTCCTTGGCTTGGTTCTTGGGATTCACCGGATCCCTTGAATGAGATATTCCCTACCGACGAAGTATTGTTGAGGTTATCTCTCTTGACGAAACTCCTTGGAATGATTCCCATCATCGTTCCTCGTTTCTTCCAAGTCTAATTGAGATTCTCTCCTGTCTCGAGGCTTTGTTTCTCATAACCCAACGCATCCACTTCAAACACCTGTTCTGGTGCACAAAGTTTTGTCTGAAGATAATATTGGAAATATTACTGCAACCATGCCAATTGACATTTCCATTAAACCTGGAATTGTCAAGAACATTCACATTGGGGATTCATGTTCTCCTGATGAGATCAGGGTTTACACTGACCTTTTCAAAGAATTTCGCGATGTCTTCGCTTGGTCGTATGAGAAAATGCCTGGTATTGATCCAGCTATTATGGTGCATGAAATACCCACGTATCCTAACGCGAAGCCTGTTCATCAACGGGTTCGTCCCATGCATCCCAGGAAGGCCGCTACTATTGAGGGAGAAGTTAAAAAACCTCTAAAGGCTAGTTTTATTTACCCTATCCCATTGACAGATTGGGTCTCTAATATTGTACCTGTTACTAAAAAGGAGGGAACAATCCGAGTTTGTGTGGATTATCGCGATATTAACCATGCATGCCCTAAAGATAACTATCCCACTCCCTTTATTGATTAGATCATTGATGAGTGCACTGGGAGTGAGATCTTCTCTTTTATGGATGGTTTTTCTAGCTACAACTAGATTAACATATTACCCGCTGATAAACACAAGATGGCTTTCATCAATCCATGGGGGACTTTTGCTTATAAGAAGCTCCCTTTCGGTTTTAAAAACGTTTGTGCTACCTTTCAGAGAGCAATGTCATATGCCTTTCATGATATTAAATACATTGTTCAACCTTATCTAGACAACTTACCAACTCATTCTACTAAGCGTCGTAATCATCCGGACCACCTTCGAGCAATCTTTCTACGTTGCCGACACTATAATATTCGTCTCAATCTAAATAAATGTGTCTTCTACGTAGAATCTGGTCGGCTCTTGGGTTTTGTTGTGTCCAAAGAAGGTATCTAAATAGATCCTCTGAAAGTTGAGGCTATTGTAAATCTACCCCCTCCTTCATCGCTGCACCAATTGCAAAGTTTGCAAGGAAACGCTAATTTTCTTCTTCACTTTGTCCCTAATTACGTTGAGCTTGCCAAGGGATTTACTCGCTTGCTCAAAAAGGGGACCCCATTCATTTGGGATGAAATTGCCCAAAAATCTTTCGATCCTCTAAAGCAAACACTCATTAGTGCTCCTTTATTGCATCCCCCTGACTATCACCGTGATTATTTCCTATACTTGGTCATGGCTGACAGTACCATTGCTATGGTTTTGATCCAGGATGATGACTATGGCAATGAACATGTGGTTTATTATTTGAGTCGAAATCTTATTGACACTGAAACTCGATATGCTCATGTTGAAAAACTTGCCTTGGCAGCAGTCCATGTTGTTCAATGATTTTGCTATTACATTCTTCTACGGAAGACCACAGAGATTTCTGACTGTAACCCCATGACTTATATTCTGTCTCGTCAGTTATTTTGGGGCAAATACTCTAAATGGATTGTTATTCTGCAAGAGTTTGGTTTGGAGTTCACTGTCGCCAAATCCAAAAAGTCACTTGTTTTTACTTAATTAATCTGCGCCCTTCCTTTTGCAAACACCTCCACTGATTTTACTGAGCATATTCCTGATGAAACTTTGTTTCTCATCAGCACTCTCGACCCGTGGTACGGAGATATTATTGTTTATCTTCAGACCCAAATTTTTTTATCTAAATTGTCTCGATCCGACCGACGCCGCGTCCGTCATCAGTCTCAACCTTATCGGATTATTGGTGATACGTTGTACCGAGTCGGTGTTGATTTTGTTCTTCGCAGATGTCTAACACTTGAAGAGGATGAACGAGTCTTGAATGACTGCCACTCTAGGGCATGTGGTGGTCACATGTCAGGCTATGCCACTGCTCAAAAGATCCTTCACGCTGGTTATTTTTGGCCTTCCATCTTCAAAGATTGTATTGTGGCAGTTCAAAAGTGCCATGAATGTCAGATTTATAACCACAAACAGCGCGCCCCGCCAGCACCCTTACACCCAATCATTATCGTTCGCCCATTTGCTAAATGGGTTATAGATTTCATGACATGTAACCCTCGCTCGACCGAGGGGCATGGCTATATCATCATCGTCGTCGACTATTGTACTAAATGGGTCGAGGCGATGCCCACAATAATGCTGACGATATTACTACTGCTCAGTTCCACTTTAACCATGTCATAGCCCGTTTTGGCGTCCCTCATGCCATTGTCACTGATCATGGATCACATCTTCGTCGATACATGATGGCAAAGGTGATTGTTCAGTTAGGTCTTCGCCATGATAGCTCAACTCCTTACTACCCACAGGCCAATGGCCAAGTTGAAGCAATTAACAAAGTCTGGATTACTATGCTTCAACGAACCATTGGGAAGCATAAGAAGGATTGGCATCTCATGCTATTCTCGGCTCTTTGGGCTTACCAGACTTCGGCTAAGGCAGCCACTGATTTCACTCCATTTCATTTGGTTTATGTTTTAGAGGCAACACTCCCGATCGAGTGTGAAATTCCTTTGTTAAAGCTAGCTATCGAGCTACTCCCCGATACCTCACCTGAAGAGCAGCGGTTACTTTATCTTGAGAGGCTTGATGAGACCCGTCGTATTGTTGCGATGGTGATCGAAGCACAAAAAAAACAAGTTAAAGCTCATTTTGATCAAATTGTTTTCCCACGAGTTTTCGCTTAAGGTGACTTGGTCTTGCTGTATGACTAAGCCAACAATAATTTGGGAGCTGGAAAGTTCGAACCTATGTGGCATGGGCCATACATCGTTAAACATGTCTTGCAAAAAGGCGCCTATGAGTTGTTTGACTACAAAGGTAATGCATTATCACAGCCCCGCAACAGGCTTTATCTGAAAAAGTGTTATGTGTGAGTTCCGTGTAATTACTTTTGTACATTAGTGTGTGAATTCATTGGTGTGCAGTCCTGAATTTTTGGTGTGACTATTTGCTTTGCAGACATGTTTCCGCTGCTTACCTTGTGTTTCAGTCGGTTTGCGGATGTTGTCAAACCATTATGTTGGTTTTGCTAATGGTGTTTCTTGTAGTACACAGAACTTATCTTCCACAGCTTGGGCACTTTTTGCCCCAATGGCGAGTTGATCGATTTACAAGGTATTTGCCTGGGACGAACAACTAATAATATTGTCGAGTACAGTGCAGTTATTGAACTGTTACCCGAAGCAGTTGCTCTTGGCATTAGAAATTTAGTTGTTAAGTTAGATTCACAACTCATTGTGTTACAATTGAATAGCCATTACTCAGTAAGAAATCCACAAACTTTGTGTATGTATCTACGTGTTCGATTATTGGAAAGAAATTTTGACTATATCACATATCAGCACATTCCAGAGAATTTGAGTACACTAACAGATGCATTAGCAAATTATGTTCTTGATAGACATTTGCATAGCATATAACACTGATCACATCATCATGATACATGAACACATAAGTAGAAGATAGAAACATGCATATATATATATCACGTCTGTCAAAGTTTGTTCATTAAAATTTCAAAAAATAAGTGTTATGGGACACATGGCTTTCAAAGCCTACAATAGTGCAAAAAACACAACTAGAAAAGACTATTCGCCCACATGATGCTTGCAATAGCATGAGACCACTCTGATCACTCGACCCAACAGTCGACGTAGTCTCGCAGACACTCCTATTCTGTGTCGTTGCTATCGCAGTGGCACGTCATCTATAGTCGCATATTCTGGAATCCCTAGAGTAATCACTTCTAGATTTCGTTCCATCTCTACCATAGGATTTGCTCCTTCCTCATATGGAGCATCTTCTATCTAACATGCTACTCGTCGTGCTATTGGCGACATGCCTGGAGGTCTTTCTAGTCCCACATCTGCACATTTATCACAAGTAAACTCTCAGATGCACTTTAACAAAAAAACTCATAAAACTTGAAACAATTCCAAAAACAAGTTTTACCTGCATCTGTCCATTGTTCCCCTGGTGGTAGAGGCATACTCCGTGCCTACATAGACATAGTCATCCACAAGAATCAGTTGTTGGCGCAGCCAACCAAAGAATGGCGGAGGGAAATGCATCTGTTGGCCCCCTCCTCCATGAGGCATGATCTCACTCCATCTGAGCAGCCTCGGATCTTGTGGAGATGGATCCTCCACCTCTACCCACTGGTACCAAAATAGGGGCACACACTCCAAAAAGAAAGTAACCAAACTCGAACCAAAGCCAAACTGCTTCAAGTTTCCCAACTTGCCTTTGGTCAGTTGCCTCTTCATGTTGACTAGTAGTCCCTCGCACCAGTTGAACACTATTGGAGTAAGGCAATCCACTACATATTGGAATTGGAATTTCGAGATCTCGTGCAAAGCTTGCACCCCAGCTATATGGGCCATGGTGTGTAGAATTGCCCTCATGGGAAGATTGTCGATGGTTTCTATCTTCACCTTCCCGTTCACAGTTGTCTCTGCACCCGAGCAATGCCTTCTAATTAAGGTACTAGTGCTCTCACCTCCACCATGGGATCCAAAGAGTTGGACTCTTTCCCCTCTTCTGGACAATCCATTAATGAAGTAGATATCAGCGACTTCCAACTCTAGTTCTTGGTCTCCGATGATGAAAATTTGCCACTCAACATCCCATAGACTGATCAGATAATGTAGCAGCTCATTTTGAGCTGTGAGTCCTAGGGTTCGAAAGAATTTCAATAACCCGCAATCCCTCAAAGCGTTGACACATTCAGCACTTTGGGCAACCTGGTGATCTTTTGCCTCATGGCCCATTTCCTTCCATTCGATGACCATGTTGTCGAAATCTCACAAACCATTTACATCGATTAAATGCCTTTCCACAGATCGAAAACTCAAAAAATCGATCAAGAGAGAGGATTTCTCTTTCTTTTTTCCGCCTTGGGCCAGCGTGTCTGTTTTAATTATTTTCGCGTTGGCAGCGCAAGAGCCTTTTGGGCTCAGGGGTGATCAGTGCAGATCCGATGAGCAGACTCGCGCTGATCACCCCCGATTTTAAAATTTGAAATCCTCCCTTTTAACCAGCAAAAATCCTATGAAATGGCATGAAATTAGAATGAAAAGCAAGAGAAAAGGAAGAGCTCTTACATGCAGTTGACGGTTCATGAAATGGTGCCCTGGATCTCTCCCACTGCTTCCCTGAAGAACCAAGGAAAATAGGGTAAAATGCACTCTCCAACTTACTCCAAGTGAAATGGTAAAAATGTTTTTACTTTTGGTCTATTTATAAGTTTTTAAATACATTTTTGCCCATATTTTGTTATTTTCCTCAATATCAGTGATATGTGGTTGTCTTTGTGCAGTTACAGGTTCTTTCAATGGTTACAGTGATCATTTTTCACTGATTCAACAAGTTTTTCTTTTATCTCTTTTTCGGACTCATTAAAAACAAACGAAAAAAGAACCCCCCTAGAGTCATCTTTAAGCTCTTTTCTGACTCTCGAAATGTGAAAAGATCGTCGAGTATTTGTATTTTCGAACTCGTTAAATTAAATGAATTGACGTCGTCTCAGTATACGTTTACCCCTTTTTCAAGTTGAGATTGACTATTTACGAAAAAGTTACACCTTGGTCGACATGGTCAAGAAGTTCTCTCGAATATTGTTTTTTACCTTTTCGGGTTCGAGAGACAAATTACGAAAAGGGACATGGTAGAGTTTTTTTTTTCCGTCCCTTTTTTGAACTCTCTAAATATGAAAAAGATATCGAGTTATTCTTCTGTCGAACTCATAAAAAATTAAACGACGAAAGACTTGTCACCATGACGAGACAGAGTTTCTCCTTCCTAGGACTCGTAAAACTTACTAGGATGGATTCATTCGAAGAATGAACTTATAAGACAAGCATATGCTATCCCCTTCAAGCTTGTGATCAAAAATAATTGGGGTACTCGCTAGAAATAGTGAGGAAAAATGAAAGTGAAACATCTTTTGTATAGGCAGCATGTCGCTCTTGAACATGACACTCATCTGTTTCTTGTGTCGGGTTTAAGATATCCTTGCTCAGTCATTTGTCTTTCCGAGTTTGGGTGATCCATTTTTCCTTTCATCTGACTATTCCATTTCGTCATCATGACCCTTGGTCATATGTTGAGTCAAATGTTGCCACACTCTGGAGTCGTGTGGCCATTATGTTCAAGATAAGTCCTATCTGTAGTTTATTACCTATACATTGTCTAACCTTTTGCTACAATCTTGGATCATACTCATTTATTCCACTTTATTCCTCGTTTCGTGTCGATGATGGGGGAATCATTATGGCCCTCCTTCGACGAGTCACTTCCTGTCGACTTCAGCTCATTATCCAGGAAGGTGACTTAGAGACTCCCTTTCAGTACCTTAGAGCTTGCATGCCTTAATGGCAAGTTCTTCACATCCGACGACAGGTTTTCATCATTGGCCTTCGATCGGATGATTCCACGAGTGTTCGACTTCAGCTTCATTTTCACATTCACAGATTGTATTGTTGTACCTTGAGAGCCATTGTCATTATTGGTGGTTCCTCTCGTGCCTGTGAATGGTCTACATCATTTGTCGGTAATCAGGTGGTTTTCTAGCATGTTCAACTTCGACACATTCATTTGCATGTTAGCATTCATACTTTGATCAGGTTAGGGATGGAGCGCAAGACCTTGAGTTTTGTCTAATATGACTCAGGCTGCGTGGAGTTATGTATTGTTCATGATTGTACACATGTTTCTTCTATACAGATGGTTGTGACCATACCATGGGACTTTATATTTATGATGATAATGATCCTTCTATATCGAGTGGTTGCGTCCATACCTTGGATTTTTAGTTTTCAAATGATCCTTTTCATTCGGATGGTTGCGCCTATGTCGTGGATCTTCACGTAGTCCTTTCTATCTAGATGGTTGTGTCCATACTATGGATTCATGTTTTGATATCAGATATGTATATGTATATGCATCCCTGAATTGCAGGTCTACTAACAGTGTTTGTTCTCATCCTTGCAAAAGCTCATAAAGCATCTTAGCGATCACTCCCTGTTCTGCCTTCATGCTTTAGGGGGCATCTGTTACATAGTATTTTGTCACGCCTCCTGCACTTCCTTGTGTCATACCCCGAAGTGCCTGACACTTGGCAATCATGTAGTGTACCCATCCTAATATGCAGTTCAGATCCTCCCTGAAACACTGATGGAAACATGGCTTGAGCCTTCCCTGAAGAAGTAAGCTCTAAAACCCTAATTTCAGGACCAACGCAACTATCACACTGGCAACTAGTGTTGATGACAAGTTGCACTATACTAGCCTCGCGTTGCTAGCGCGCCTTTTACTTGGATACTCGCATTGATCCTTAAAAGGAAAGTTTTCCTAAAGAGGACAAGAAGCTTCATGATCTAGAGGCTTCCAGAACGACGAGTTGGAGGTTGTTTGGTGTGGATGTGGTCGAATTCTCCCAATATTGCCCTTTGATCTTATCCCTATGAGCTACCTCCTTGAGATGAGGGCCTTCTCCTATATTTGGAGAGATCATAACTCCCTTTCCCTGCCTATATATTCATCCTCTCCCATTCCCAAATGGTTGGTCTATGATTATTTGCACCCTTATGCTAAGATAGTGCCTACATGCTACTCATTTGGCTTGGAGAAGGAGTGCTTGGAGAGCTTGAGCTTGGACTTGGACATTCACTCAAGGAGATCTCATTGACATCTAGGCTTGGTTATATGCTTCCTCCTTTATTTCATTAATATATACAACTGTTGGTTCACTTTCCATAAATGTTTGTGTTAATGCATCATGTATCTTAATGCTCCTTAATCTGTTAAGTGGATTACTTTCGATTATGCTTGTTGTACTTGTATGCTTTGTTGCATCTTTGATCTCTTGTGCAGGTATCCAAACGTTATGAGCAGTAGAGTTGAGCCTGAGGAGCGAGTTGGGAGCGCGTTCTCGAACGGGAGCGATTTCGGGAGCGTGCTCCCAATAAAAAAATTTCCGCTCCTTTCCAATTTCGGGAGCGTCACTCCCGGAGCGAAAATTAAAGCCAGGGAGCGATCGCTCCCGGGCATAAATTTTCGCTCCGAGAGCGAATCGGGCAGCGGCGAGAGCGATCAGGTGGAAAAAAAAGTCTGCAAACGCCAAAAAAAATCAAATTAAATAAAAAATAAATAAATAATTGTTTTAAAAACCCAATGGGGCTAAAAAAATTTCATTATCACTCGAATGAGTTGAGAGAAGTTGGAGAGCAAGAGCAAAGGAGCGAGGAGCAAGCGCCGAGGAGCAAGGAGCAAGCCTGCAAAGATGTAAGTAACTTAGTAATTTAGTTAGTTTAGTTAATTTAATTTAGTTAGGTAGTAATTTAGTTAGTTTAATTTAGTTTATTTAGTTTTAGTAAAAAAATCATAAATCTAAATTAAATTAATTAATCTAAATAAATTAAATTAATTTGCAGATTCAAAAGCCTACAAATATCAAACACCATGGACCTGGCTTTATATTTCTTTTGGCATTTTTTCCTCTTCTTGGTCCCTTTTATGGTTATTATGGTGCTAGAGAGTAGCAAATGGAGGGGCCAAAATGAATAGGGGGATGAAGAAGCTGGAGAAAGTCGAATTGATGAAAACCCCGGTGAGAAGGAGCTGGAGAAGGGTGAACATAACTCTCAAAAAACTAAACAAGACCAAACCCCATTGTGGAAATATGTTAACAAGGCTGAAATAGGGAGAGGGGGTGGAACCACTAAATTTCATTGCCCCCATTGCAACAATGATTACACAGATTCATACACCCGTGCCAGAAAACACCTCTGCGGGAAAATGCCATGGGATGGAGACAAACAAATAGGAATCAAAACTTGTCCAGCGGTTTCAGCAGCGGATAGAGCCAAATACATAAGGGAAGAGGAGGAAGCCCAATACAAATCAAAAAAGTCAAGGGGTTTCTTTGAACCAAGCTCACAACCACAAGCACAAAGAACTCCTTCAGCGTCCTCCCAAGGCAGTGGATATGCAGGGTCATCAGCTTTAAGGCGTAGAACCATATCAGAGTTCCTTGATGAGGGGTGTAGGAATGATGTGGATTCAAAGGTTTACAGGTTTCTCTATGCATGTGGGATACCATTCAACGTTCTTCGCTCACCTTATTGGCACGAAATGGTTTCGGCCATAAATGATGCCCCGAAAGGATACAAGAGCCTTGGGTATGACAAGGCAAGAACTGTTGGCCTTGATAATGAAAAAATATCACATTCTTTGAATAGAATGACAAGTGCTTGGACTGAGCATGGGGTGTCCATCGTATCTGATGGATGGACAAATGTAAAAGGCAAGCCATTGATAAGTGTTCTTGCTGTGTCTGTTAATGGTCCAATCTTTCTAACTGCACATGATTACTCAGACAAGTTCAAGACCGCCATCAACATTGCAAAAGCATTACTTGAAACAATTGACCGTATTGGGCCATACAATGTCATCCAAATCATCACTGATAATGCTGCTAATTGTAGGGCAGCGGGAGCAATTATTGAGGATAAATACCCCAATATATTTTGGTCTGGATGTTTGTTTCACACATTGAACCTTCTGTTGCATGATATTGTCAAGAACAAAAATGAACAATACCAATGGATTATGGATTGGTGATTTGTACAAAAAAGGCAAAAAAATGATAAAATTTATTACAAATCATAGCAATACCCATGGCTTTTTCCGCAGTCACTCGAGATTGGAGTTGTTGAAGATTGTGAAGACCAGATTTGGTAGCTATTACCTCACCTTCAGGCGCCTTTTGAAGGTAAGAGAGTCATTGGCTAGCATGGTATCAAGTCTAGATTGGCAGGTATTAAAGGAAAGGGCTACAAATGCAGCTGATAGGCGAGGTTTTGAACTGGTGGAGGAGGCCGCTCTTGATGGTCAGTTTTGGACAAATGTGAGGCATGTATTGGATTTCACCAAGCCCATTTATCACATGATTTGGTTTGCAGATACAGACAAACCAGTGATTGGCAAGGTGTATGAGCAGATGGATACCATGTTGGGACAAATAAAAGATATTGTTCATAACAGAGATCCCGACTTGTACAAACTGATTCACGATTGTGTGTGAACAGTGGAATAGACTTAATCTTCCACTACATTGCTTGGCGTATATCCTTACGCGAAAATACTACTCTATATCTTGGTTGGGCCAACCTGCACCAGGGGGTGGGATTAGAACCAAACCCCATTTAGATCCAGACGTAACTAGTGGATATTTGCAAGCATTAGAAAAGTTGAAAATTGACAGGGAGGAATGTGCAGTTGTGCGCCTTGAAATAGGCAAATACTTCAGTGGCACTGGTTTGTTTGGTAACTTCCATGCAATGGAAGACAGAGATAGATTTGATTCTCTCACATGGTGGGAAACATATGGCGGCCAGGGACTTTT
>APFE031596285.1:0-18579 GCA_000404065.3 Pinus taeda | reverse complement strand
TTTGCCAAAATTGGCAAAACAAGTTCTTTCACAGGTTGTAAATACTTCTTCTGCAGAGAGGTGTTGGAGCACCTACAACTACATACATAATGTGAAAAGAAATAGACTCAATGAAAACCAAGCAGAAAGCTTGGTTTATGTGCACTACAACTTGAGGTTGTTGAGTCATTACTGTGATCGGGCTTATGAGGATCCCACATATAAAATTTGGGACAATCACCCAGAGGATGACAATTTGGAGGATGGCACTGTACATCTTGAAGAACTGGAAGAGGAACTTATAAGGGATGAAGATGAAGCAGCTACCTCCACCATCTAGTAGCAGTGCTCGAGTTCCGAGTCTTGTTCCTTTGCTTTCGCCACCTCCATCTACACCCTCATGTGGAGGGCATGTGCCTTCTAGTTTTGGTTGTCGGTCTGTGCGGGAGACTCCTAGAAGACCACCACGACATGCTTATACCCCTGGAGACTCTCGTGGCAAGGGCCACATGTAGATTTATAGTTTACTTGTCATTTCTAGTTTCTATTAGTTTTCAACTTTTCATAACTGTTGAGTCTTGAGTCCTTGACTCTTGATATTTTTTGTAAACAATATATGACTGTGACAATGAAAATTTGAAGTTTGAAGTTGGCAATTATAACTCATTGGTAATGATTGTGAATTATGAATATGATGCTTCATGAAAGACTAAAGTTGTTTCATTTCATTTCATTATTCATGTTTCATTTTATAACATTCATTTCATGTTAACAGTTAGAAGTTAGGACTCAGAAATATCTAAGATATTACTTCTTGTAATGGTTAAACTTAGCTTACAAGTACAACTTTGGTGATCAATGATGATAAATGTTATATATTGAATTTTCAATTTTGAAAGCTTGAAGTTGAAACTTTAAGATTGAATTTGATGAATCATGATTCACGAGACTCAATATGTTGCAGTTGTAATATGTATTTTACTACCTTGTGGACATGGTTGATGAAGATTATAATTTCTAGATGATTGATCATTGATGTGATATGGTTCAATGATCAATCTATGTTTTTTTATGTTTTTTATGTCTAATTCATCATTCTACATGTTTTTGTTGACATATATGTAACAAAAATTAAAAAATATAAAAAATATATATATTTTTAAAAAATCGCTCCGGGATTCACTCTCAAACCGGGAGCTTCTGAAAATGGTCGCTCCCGCTCCCAAGTAACATAGGGAAGGAGTAGAGGTTTGACTATTGTTGACTAAAGAAGAAGGATCCCGTCAAGAAAGCTTTATGTCTTGGCCTTGGAGTAGCAAATAGGTCAAGGGTTTGGTCTTGGTATTCGTCAATTGAAGTCTCTATAAGAAGAAGAATTTGTTAGGGTTTTCCTCTCAAGTGGGAGAGATTTTGGCCCTCGCTGATAGCCTATATTGTGTGTCTCTTGTTTCTTTATGGTTTATGCATTGGTCAGCGTTTGATGAAAAAGAACACTATAATAACATAAGTAAAAGAAGATCCTAATCTAAGAAGTAAAAGGCATTCACAAGCAGTTTTTATTAATAGAGAAATCACGTAATCTTGATGCCCCAGATTTCTTAACATTTGCCAAGTGGGCCGAGTATGGTTGAGTCTGCTACGAAACAAGTGACTCAACCATACTTAGCCGTCAGACTCACCACTCGATGAAACTCGTGGGCGCTTGCAAACTCGCGGACACTTGGTTGGTACTCGGCCCTATCCCCAAAACTGATTTTTCCCTTCCCACATTTCTTTTCCTGTTAAAGTCAGCCTCTTCACTACTTGCTCACACTCACTTCACTTGGAATCGAGCTCTCCTCTAGCATCCATTCCTTCAGGATCCAACATCCAACCTTCACAATTCGGCAGCAAGCCTTCAAGTAATCATCAATCCCTTAGTATTTTGTTTCACTTTGAAATTTTTTTTAATTTGTTAATGGAGGCCCCTATAGAATCTTGTGGCAAGCTTCTGCAACCCTAAGACAGGATCGCGGGGGCCTATAACAACCATAGCGTGGTTGTTGTAGCCACATTGTAGTTATTACAGGGCTTTGCCAGCCATAGAGTGCCTGTTACAGGCCCTCGCGGGCCTGTCTCAGGGCCACAAAAGCCACTTGTCCAGGAAGAGGGCCTATTGCAGGCACACAAGGACCTATAACAGCCACAGTGTGGCATTACAAGCCTGTGTGGGGCCTTTCTTTTGTGTTACATTTCCTATTGCAAGCCTCAGCATTTGAAAAAATTTACATTTTTTCAATATAATTTTTCTTTCCAAAATCAAATTGTCATCCTGATCCATAAATTCCATGGCTCCTAAATCCAAATCTAGAAGGCCTCTTGACGAAGCCTAGGAATATGGTTCCCATGAATTTCCTAGTTTCCGATGTGAGAGTTAAATGCAATTTTTGTGCCATTGTGGTGTCTGAGGACATAAACAGATTCAAATACCACCTGGCCACAATAATATGTAAAGATGTGGCAATTTGTGATCATTGCCTTCTAGAAGTCACAACCAAAATGTAAGCTAATTTGGATGTCATTCAGAAACATAATGCTAAGATAGCAAGAATGAAGCATGAAGTTGCAACAATGGGTGGATCTCAGACACAAACACGTGGTTAGCATGTTCCTACAGGTACTGGCTCATCAAATGTTGTAGGAAATGCATCTCATATAACCTCTCCTTTCTTCCTTCCCAACCAAGCTTGGAAAGTTTTAATGAAAAAGAAAGGAGGCAAATATGGCAATGAGGAGGTTTTTCTATCATGATAACCTCCCATTTATCTATGCAAAGTCACCTTTCTTTCATCCCATGGTACATGTGATTGCATGTGTTGGCCCTAGGTACAAAGCACCTTCTTACAATTCACTTAGGGAGAAGGACCTTAATGAGGAGTTTGAATGTGTCATGGCACAATTGGAGAGCATTAAAAACCCATGGAAGACCATTGGGTGCACAATTATGTCAGATGGGGACAAATCAAAGGGATAGAACAATCATAAACTTTATTGTTGCTTGTTCTCAAGGAACCATGTTCCTAAAGTCCATTGATGCATCTTCACATGTAAAGGATGCAAATTTGATTTTTTCAATGTTGTCTTAGGTTGTGGAGGAAGTTGGGGTAAAAAAATTTGTCCAAGTAGGACAATGTTGCAAATTATGTGGCAACTGGAAGAATGCTAACCGAAAAATATCCTACCATTTTTTCGAGCCCATGTGTTGCCCATTGCATAGACCTGATTTTGGAGGACTTCAAGAAGTTGCCATGGGAGCAAGATGTTGTTGCAGAGTGCGAATAAATAACCAAATACATTTATAACCATGCTTGGGTGTTGAGCCTTATGAGAGAATTAACATAGGGTGAGCTTAGTCTGCCCGTTGTCATGTTATTTGCCACTAATTTCCTCTCCCTCCAAAGCCTTTTAAATGAGTACCAACCTTTCATATGGATGTTTTGTAGCCAACAATGGCTATTTTGGAAAGATAGTACAAAACCAAATGCCATGGCTGTGAAGGTGTCTCTCTTCAAAGAGGACTTGTGAGAGAAAGTCATTGAGATTGTTAGCTTAACCGAGCCCCTTGTGAAAGTCTTGAGGATCATGGATGGAGACAAACCCCCAATGGGCTACATTTATAAGGGCATGGACAGGGCCAAAGAGGCCATCAAGTGTCATGTCCCTTCCTAAATTAATTTGCTACAGGTTTATTTATTCTACAATTTTGACAATTTTGGAAGCAATGGGACCCATGTGATGTTTGGGATAAGACTATGAAGGAGAAAGGGGCGGAAATGTCTTGTTGGTAAAGCGCAGGGGCCACCCACATGAGGAAATACGCACCACTTTAGAAGGTAGTTCGAATGGCTAAGGAAGAAAAGTCGAATTGCTAGTTGGAGGGGGCCCACATGGGGAAAGAGGCTCACAAGTTATAAATAGAGCAGGCCCAACCTCATTTTGGTATATTTTGCCTATTGAATTCTACCTTAGTTGCTCGAGTTGCTTAGCTGAGTCACTTGTTGTTTAGCAACGTGTCATGTCCCTTCTCAAACACATTTGTAACAGGGTGTTGCTACACAATTTTGCACAATTTTGGCTAAGGAAGAGAACCCATCATTTTCGACTTAGGGACTTAGGAGGCAATTCGACTTCATTTGGTTGCTAGTGGAATGTGGGGGCCACCCACATGGGAGTTCGAATTGGCCCATTCGAATAGCTTGGAGGGAAAGTCAAATAGGTGGATGCAGGGGCCCACATGAGGCTAGGGAGGCCCAAGGAGTTATAAGGAGGGAGCAGCTCTCATTTTGGATTCATTCTTACACCTTGCAATCAACATTACTTGATTGTTCACTCTACTGCTTAGCTGAGTCAAACAGTTGTTTAGCTACAAATCTCTCAAGCGGGAGATTCAACCTCTACTTTGGGGGACCATCCATGCCTGCCCTAGAGAGGCAATTCCATAAGTATTTCAGGAGTTCCGGGAGTGTGTTACAACACTACCATTCAACCACAACAGAGGGTGCATATTTCTGGCTAGCTAGAGAATACGTAAGGGGAGTTTGGAGCTATCAGTGATCAAGCATTTGCCGGGAGAGTTAGAGGATTAGGAGAGCAGCAAAGGGCCAGCCTTTCTTGCGATTTTGGAGCCAGCATCCTAGCAATCTGATTTACAGTTACTTGGGCCTACGCAGAGAGCCATCACTAGGCTCACGTGGGAGTTAGAGGAAGGAATTGTAGAGTTGGAGCTGACCGGGAGAAGTAGGAGATCACTTGGAGGGCCATTTGAGGAGGATTGTTGGAGTTGGGAGAGCAGAGATTGTCAGGATCAATGACAGCAACAGAATTCTAAATTGGAGGAGGGCCAAGCTGTGAAGGGTCAATTTTTGAAGGTCAGAACCAAGGGAAACCCTTTCTGGGTTTTTCTGAGTTTTGGGCAAGGATCACACTCCTAAATTTATATAATTTTCTGGGCAAATCTAAGGGGTCAAACAAGGGTCCCAACTCAGCCAACAACGAGAGAAACAAAGGGGAATTTGGGCCAAAATTCTGAGATCAACATTTAGCCAATTCCTTCTTGGGTTTTTCTGGGTTTAGGCCAAGGAGCAAGGCGTTGAAATCTCATAATTTTCTAAGCACGGGAAGCAGTGATTCCAACCCTTCGAAGTCAGCAGACAGAGTTGTTTTCTAGGGCAGTGTAGTTTAGTTTGGTGCAACAGTTGTAGCAGCCTTCAGTTCAACATTTTCTCACCTGGGTTTTGTCATGCTTGTCCATTGAGACAAGCCCAAGTGCACCATTCTATTTTACTATTGTATTTGCTCTTGAAAAAGTAATAAAATGGCTCAGCAGTTCTCTATTTCCAGTGTTTCCATGGGTGCTTAATGTATATTTCGTTTTTCTAATTGTTGGATTGTTTGCATGCTTTGTATATCACTTACATTCCTGTTTAGGAACATTACACAACAATCTCTCCAAGTGGAGAACTCACCCATTCTTCGGTGGACTATGAGTGCCACCCTAGTGAGGTTCCTTTCTATCATTCCGAGAAATTGCATGAGATTCAAAGCTTGAACTCAGCTATCACTCAGCCAGTGCGTACTTCTGGAGGATGCAGTAGGGGAACATGCAATAGCTATTTCGAGGACCTTCCAGGGAACAATTGCCGGGAGAATTTTGGTGAAGGGGGTACAGGGAGACACTAGCACTTGGGAGGATTTTGGGAGTAGGAACTTGTTGTTTGAGAGCAGTGCGATGGACAACACCCAGGGCCAGCACAGGAGCTTCTTATTGGGCACACGCGGGAATTCGTGGGTCAATTTGTGGAGTAGGTATTTGCCGGGGGAGATAAGGGGAAGTTTAGGAAAGACTACCTCAGCTATTTTGGTGTGTTTTGGGAGGCTTCTTCAGGAGTTACACGCAGGTCGTACCTTTCAGTAGTTGGAGGACATGGCTCTTGGGAGGCCAAATTTCTAGGGTCAAAACCAAGCCAAACCCTTTCTGAGTTTTGATGGGTTTTGTTTGAGGAGCTTGGGGTTAATTTGGTAGAATTTCTTAAGCATAGGAGGTGGGGTTTCCAGCAACTCTTTTGTAGCAGACATCACAGTTTCACTAGGGCAGCGCAGAGCATCATTGCATCAACTATTTCTGCCATTTGGGCTTGACATATTATCACCTGGGCTTGATCACGCTTGCCATTGAGGCAAGCCCAAGTGCACCTCTTCCACATTATTGTACTATTGCTCCCAGATCGTAATAAAATGACTCAGTTGATTGATATTTTTGGACTTTTTATGGGTGTGCACTAAATGTTTAAATTTGATGGTGTTGTCTTTTTGGTTTGCTTTGCATATCATTGTTTTTCCTAGTTTGGGACATTACATCAAGGCTTCATATAGGGGAGATTCATCTAAATATCTCCATATATGGGAAATTATTGATTTCAGGTGGGATAGGCAACTACATTCACCGTTGCATGCAGCGGGAGCATATCTAAATCCAAGCATATTCTATAATGAGGGGTCTTATATTCAAAAAGATCTTGAGGTGATGAAAGGTGTCATAATATGCAATGAGAGGATGTTCCCGAGCCAACAAATTCAAGACAATATCAGTTTGCAACGAGACATGTACAATGAAGCATCTAGCATGTTTGGATTTAACTCAACCATATGGCGCAGGGACAAGAAAATGCCATGTAAGATTCAATTTTGAAATTCTATAAATTCTTTAACTTTAGCATTGCAATTTGCAACACTCTAAATTTTTTTGTTGTCTTTTACAGAAATTGGTGGATAGGTTGTGGCACTGAGGCACCAAAATTGCAAGAATTTGCAATCAGAGTTCTAAGTCAGCGTTGCAGTGCTCCAAGATGTGAGCGCAATTGGTCAATGTTTAAGCACATCCATAGCAAAAAGAGTAACAGGTTGGAGCATGAACGGTTGCAAAAGTTGGTCTACATCTATTACGACCTTCGGCTACTCACTAAACAAATGCGTCTAAAGGATTGATCCAATTGTATTGGATCACATTGATCTAAAGTCTGAATGGGTTGTGGAGTTTCCTACTGATGATTTGAGTTGGCTTGATGAGGAGACTCAGGATTTCTCTGGTTTGTCATTTTCTCAAATGGAAACTCCAAACACACCTACCTCAGTCATTGTTTCAGCCCACTGATGTTGGCGCTAACTCCTTGAGGGCGTATTCTAGGCGTCCTCCTGCTGATGCTTGAGACATGATATTGCACATGGATACATTGTCTATTTTTGGTTGTCTAACTATTATGACTCACCGAGAACTTGCCTGTTGCTACAATATGTGATTTTGTTTATAAATCATTTTTCAGTTTTCTTTTTAAAATTTTGAATACAAATATCAACTGTGTCATGTTATATGATCATATTTTATGAGATGATGTTATGAATTATTGTGTAAACCATGGTTTTATAACTTGTATATGTTGGAAATGTCATTAATTTATATTTTATGCAACAAAAAATGAGATAATTTTTAGTGTTTTGCTATTTGTTGAGTCTTTCCCGAGTCAGCAAGTGATATGCTAGCCAAGAATTTGCCGAGTGTGAGTCGTGCAACTTTGATCCATATGTCCATCACCAAGGGGCTAGGAGACCTAGCGCTCTCTTGGCAAGGTGAAAACATTTTTGAAGTAATATCAAAAGCTAACACTAGATAAATTTGTAATTTATAAAATGGCACCATTGCAGTTGCATAGATGCCCGCAAACCTTGACAACCTGAAATAATTTAGAAAATCGCAGCCTTGTTCCTGTATCCACACCCACAAGCCTTGTCAACTTAAAATAACTAAGTACATGGAAAAAAGGAGCAGTTGGCAGAAAAGAGTAGCAATGAAAAAAATAACAAGCAAAATAGAAACAACTTTGACATTAGATGTCAAGCAAAATCTTTAAGAGCAACATGGGTTACTTGGCAGTTTTGGTGGACAAAAGCAGTCTTGTGGTAGAAAGGAACTACTTTTAATATTAGCACCTCAGTATTTTGAAATATAAAATAACGACTATTCACCATTGATTTGCAATATCTAAATTATTCAGAAGTTTGTAAGCCCATAGGTGTATAAAGTTATAAACTTCTTCAGGCCATAGATGCCAAAAGTTCCCCAAGATATCTTAACATAATTAATATTAGCTCCAGTTAATATAATCTTTCTTTTCAGACAGCTACTTTGTGTAGCCCTAAGTATGCATTTGGCAATGGCCCAATAGAATATTTTAATTCTAGTATCATGGATTAGAAAGAAAATGATCCAATTCTTTGAGTGACAGCATTCACTTCATAAACAGAAAGATTTCCACAAATCAATACAATTAGCAACTAATTATATTCTGATCATAAACACATTACTAACACTTGAAAATTTGAATATTTCTTAGCTTTTACGCCTGAATTAATGTGGGTCTAGACTTACATGATAGTTTTCCCATATTTGTGGGATCCTAGCAAAGAAAAATATTCCATGCTGGGAAGCCTGGACAAAATTTGGCAAAAAGTTAGTATCAAAGTACTCTCACATGGACAGTTCATTGCAAGACAAATTTAATCATTTCATACTAAATGTAACTAAGCTATAAACCTACCTATGCCACAATAGCATTCATGCTGTTTCACCAATTTTTTGCATTAAAAAAAATCAACGATTCAAAGATATAACTCTTTGTGGTCTATGAAATACATTATTATAGAATGTACAACTATGAAAAGAAAGCTACAACTCACATATAATGCTTCAAACAGAACTGGGTCAATTTGGCCGGCAAGAATTGTTGGTGCAATGGCACAATATCTAAAACATAAGTTAACCAAACAAGATAAAATGGCATTATCAGTTAGACAAATTATATTTTCTTTGTAACATAAAGGCATGGATATTTAAAAGAAACATTATTGAGGCATGCTTCTTAGCTCACAGATTTAGCGAAAGCATTTGCGCATTCTTAAAATGCATTGTGTCAAAGGATACATTGATGATTTGAGCAGAGGCCAAACTCGTGAACGAGGTGAATAATAATAAATGAGGACTATTAATAGAATTGCTGCAAACATAAACACCAATGAATGAGAAGTACATCACATGGTTGAAAATATACCTTCCGCGACCTACATAAAGTTGGTTAATATTTCCAATTACATTACAAATAACAGGAACTAGTATTATTATTCATAACATACAAAAGAAAAAAACATAAAACTAATCTTCACTTTGCAGGAAACCCTATACCTTGCACGAGGAGGAAAAGTAGTTCTCCATAAGCTGAAAAGGGTAGATCTTTGTGTAGACAATATGCCAAAGCAATAGTATATCCAACAACTTCGAGTTCAAAAGATGCCACACTCAGACCTTCAATGCTCCTTTTTTTCAAAATTATATAAATCTGCCAAATAAAATGAGAATCGAATCCCACAAAAACAAACAGAGAATGAGAACCAAAAAGTCATGAACAACAATGATATTATAGCAATCATTCTTGAACCACAACATGGTTCACCTTAATACTTTAAAAAAACTGTCTACAAAACTGAAAAATAACATATTAATGGCATATGAATAAGCAAGAAAAACCAAGAAGAATGTGTGCATCTGCAACAATGTAGCAAAGCTGGATTAAATATACTACTGTTAAAGGGTAATCATAACAAACCCTGAACTCCAACATTTCCATAGAAGGGGAAATTATCTTTAGGGGTGGCAGGTGGGGTGTGTCCTTTTTGATCCTGAAGAACAAGTAGAAATAGACTTTGCATGGGGACTGGGCACTGCCAGTAACAACAAGGCATAGGTGCTGGCAATGTATCAAGAACTATGCTTAAACTAAGTCTGAAGGGGTGATGAAAGTGTCAGTGGTTGGAGATTCCTCTATCATCATCCAATTTCTTTGGCATCAATCTACTCCTCAAAACATTGGGCTTAATCGGTTGATACAAAGAACCCTGGAATTAGCCAACACCTTTGAATCTATCCTTTTTCAGGTTCTATGTGCTTAAAATGGTGAAGCTGACCATCATGCAAATGTGGGGGTGCAATTATCTCAGGAAATAATGAGAATCAATGAGGCAGCACCTTGTTTCAAATCTCTCCCATGACATAATGCACATTACGTATATCAATTTCACAAGGATTAAACATGTATGTCCAAAAGGATGCACAACTATGGTCATCAACCTTGCCCATGGTTGAATGCTTGAAGTTGGTGGCCCATGGGAATTTGAGGAGGGGTTGGTTCTAGAAGAAGGCCCAATGCTTAAGGTCATGATGCATTCAAATTTGAGGAGTTGTATCCAGAGGAAGGCTCAATGCTTAAGGTTGGCGGTGTTGAAGTTGTAACTAGAGTCGGTCTTCATAATATAAATCTATCATTGATGTATTTATTATATATTCATTTATTATATTTTTATCAAAGCATGTTATTCATGCTTATAGAGTCAAAAAGGAATTTATTATGAGTCAAAAGAAAATATATTTGAGTCATGTCCCATTTGGACATTTGTAAGAAAAAGAATTTTGAATTTTATGTTGAGTCAAAAAGTCCACAAGATGACCAAGTCCGCCCTCCTTGGACAAGTTGACCTGGACCTCCAAAGACACCTACTCGACCCTCCTGGGCAGCTATATATAAAGGACAAGTTCGACTCATTTGGGAGCTTATACACACACAACAAGAAGTATGTCTGAACCTAGTGAAGAAGGAGAAGAAGCCGAGTTAGGGAGAGAGAGAACCAAGACAAGAAGAATTTCCCTTGTTCACCAAATATCCTGACTTTGACAGCTCGCACATGTGGAGGACAGAATTCTATGAAAAGAGGCTGAATTTTCTTAGGTTACCAAAGGCTGAATTCCGTCCCTCTATTGCAGGTCCGAATTTCAGAATTTTGACCAGATTTGGAGCAGATTGACCAGCGTTAACTTTGACTTTGGAGGTGACTTGGAGGAGGGTTGACCGTTGGATGTCATGTCCCTTCCCAAATGAATTTGTAACAGGTTTTGTCTCTCCACAATTTTGTACAAATTTTGTTAAGAAAGGGACCCAAGCAATTTCGACTTAGGAACTTAGGAGAAATGAAGGCCAGATTAATTTGCTAGTGGAATGTGGGGGCACCCCACGTGGGAAAACGCATTCGGCAATTCGAATTGCCTTGGAGGGAAATCGTATGGCTGTTGGAAGGGGCCCACATGAGGAAAAGGGAAGCCCACGAAGTCATAAGGAGGAAGAGCTCCTCACTTGGGCATTCATTCACTCTTGCATATCGAAATCACTTGACTGTTTGCTCGAGCTGCTTAGCCAAGTCAACTAGCTGCTTAGCCACAAATCTCTCAAGCAGGAGATTCGACCTTACCTTTGGAGGACTACGAGTGCCACCCTAGGAAGGCATTTTCACAGCACCTTGATGAGCACCAGGGAGATCCATAGCCAGCACATTCGGCCAGAAACAAACAGTGCGTATTTCTGGGCTAGCAAAGAAGGGAACACGCAGTTGGGGGGCAGAGCTTCATTGGGCCGGCACCTACCGAAGGAACCTAAAGAGTTGAAGAATATTAGGAGGCCAGCACTTGGGAGGAGTTTTGGAGTAGGTGGGTGCAGCAATTTGGCAGTTCGAAACCCAGCCTTGGAGGACAGCACAGAGGACCAGACTGGGCATCACGTGGGGCTTGAGAGAGAGAGGCACAGCACCGGAATCACATTTGGGAAGGAAGGAAATTCATAAGGGGTCTCATTCCGGTGATTTGGGGTAGTTTTGGAGAGCTTTCCCAGCTTCATTCAGACAGGCCGAGTTTGCCAGCTTCAGCAAAGGACAGGCTCCTTGGGGGTCGAATTTTAAAAGTTTGAACTAGGCCAAACCCTTCCTGGGTTTTGGTGGGTTTGTGCTGAGGATCTGGGCGCTGAATTTTTATAATTTTCTGAGCACGGGAAGCAGTGATTCCAACCTTTTTGTTCCAGCAGACAGCGCAGTTTCTGAGCAGCGCAGATCAGTGCTAGAGCAGCAGTTGGGCAGCCCTCAGATCAGTGTTTGCTCACCTGGGTTTTATCACACTTGTCCTTGGAGACAAGCCCAGGTGCACCATTCCATTCGCTGTTGTATTTGCCCTTGATGGTTTATTAAAATGGCTCAGCGGTTCTCTATTTTCCAGCATTTTCATGGGTGTATGATGTTTATTTCTCAATTGAAATTGTTGGATTGTCTGCTTGCTTTTTTTATCACTTAATTTCCTAGTTAGGAACATTACAGTGGTATCAGAGCCTAGGTCTTGGCTCAGTCATGGGGAGTTTCTCCTATGAGAGAAGGGGACCAGCAGAATATTACATATAGGAGGCAAAGGTACCGAAGCAGAGAGAGAGTTGGAGATCACTCCAAACACTGAGGATAGGGGAAAGGCAGTAGTAGCAGAGGAAGACATGGGAGAGCCCAAGAGCAAGGAAGAGATGGATTTTGATAGCCTCTTGAAGACTTTGAATGATCTAGCAAAGGGGTAGAAGGAAATGCTAAAAGAGATTAAAATGCAGAACTGGGAGAGAACCACCCCTAGGGGATTCCTATTTGGGGAAACTTCGGGGGCCTCTCAACAATTCGATCACCCTTCACCTGCAGCACAACCCCCATCAGCGAGTGGGCCAACTCGAACCACACTACCCTCTTTCGTGCCTTTGGCACAGGTTGAACCAACGGGGGCCGAAGACCCTTCACAGATGGGAGAACACTTCAGAGAGTGGCAGTCCATGGGTGCAAACTTCAAGGAAGCACTCTCTTTCAGAGATTTTTGCAAGCTCAACCAGAATGAGCAAAGAAAGGGTTATGGAGGACATACTTCCCTACATTCGATGGCACTGCCAAGTGCACTGCTCTAGCATGAGTTGAGAAGATGGACACATATTTCCAGCTTAACTGGATAACAGAGCTGGAAACCATCAAGATGGCCATGTTGCACATGGAGGGGGAAGCCCACGGTTGGTGGTTTCATGGCTTGGCCACCCTGGGGCATGCCAATGTGACTTCATATGAGGATTTCACCAAGATGGTGGAGTGCTTTGACCAGAGGGATCCGGAGGCTCATTTCAGGGAGCTAACCCAACTTCGCCAAACAGGCAACCCAGAACAGTACATCTCAGAGTTCCTGAGGGTTTCAGTGATGGTGTCGGACTTATCAGATGCTAGGAGGGTATACACCTTCATAGAGGGCTTACTAAAGCCCCTGTGTGGACTGGTGAAGTCATACAGACCCTCCACACTACAGGAAGCAGTTATGTGTACCAAAGATTTACAGGGGGCCATCCCCAAGACACAAACACCCTTTCCTACACGTATCCCTTTTCCCCAGAAGGGGAATGACACTAGACCCCCACCTCAGAGAAACACCCAAGGACGGGGGCAGCTAGATGATGAGACATGGAAGGACCTCAAGAGGAGGAAGTTGTGGTTTACTTGTTAGGAGCCCTGGGCACTAGGCCATCGGTGCACTGCTGGCAAAGCACATTACATTGAGGTATTTTCAGATAGTGACCAGGAGGATGAGGTGGAGCAGGAGTGTGGTATGGGAGACGATGAGAGTCCAGCAAAGAGGGGACCACCACCACCACCTCCACAAGGGGGGGCATCCTTTGCCCCATCTGGGGGAGTCCTTGCTTCTTTATGCGGGGTCCTCAAATTTCTGACATTGAGGATCAAAGGCACAATACAGGGGCAGCAGGTATTAGTCTTAGTTAACAGTGGGGCTACCCACAAGTTCATAGCTGCCCAGTGGGTTCAGAAGAGGGGCCTCACCACGACCTAGTTTGAGGGCTTTTCAATCTTGGTACTAGGTCACCATACCATGCAGTGCACTCGATATGTGCTCGCTTTGACAGTAGCTATGGGAAACTACTTTATGACGGACCATTTCTTTGTGATCGATGTGCCAGACACCAACGTGGTGATGGGTGTCCAGTGGTTGTACTCCCTTGGGCGAATTACCACTAATTGGAAGAAACTGGAGATGGAGTTCACCGGCGCGGATGGCAAATCGGCGATCCTTAGAGGCATGCATTCATACCCACCACAGACAGTCCCAGCGCATACAATGGAGGCAGATCTACAACATGGAGACATAGCATGGGCAGTAGAGTTGAGGGTTTCAGAGGTTGGAGGGCAACCCCAGCCACCACCTCTAGACATCCAAGCTTTGTTGGACAGGTACTCAGTGGTATTTGGAGATATCCCACCAGGGAAACCATCAGATAGGGGATTTGAGCACACCATCGAACTAGAGTAGGGTGTGCACGCAGTGTTCACCACCCCTTATAGGCATCCTAAGGCCTATAAGGACGAGATTGAGCAGGCCATCAAGGAACTATTGGCATTGGGCCACATCAGGCCAAGTTACAGTCCCTTTGCTTCTTCAGTGGTGCTGGTGAAGAAGAAGGATGGAACCTTTCACATGTGCATTGACTACCGGGCCCTCAACAGGAAGACACTGAAGAACCGATACCCCATTCCCCGCATCGATGAGTTGATGGATGAGCTTAGAGGAGCCAAGTACTTCTCTAAGATAGATCTACGTTCGGGGTACCACCAGATCAGAGTGAGGGATCAGGACATCCCCAAGACAGCTTTTCGATGCCATTATGGTCACTTCGTGTTCCTGGTCATGCCATTTGGGTTGACCAACGCCCCGACTACCTTTCAGTCGTGTATGAACCATGTGTTCTGGAGGCAGTTGAGGAGGTTTGTATTGGTTTTCTTTGACGACATGTTGATATACAGCGGGACTTGGGAGGAGCATCTCCAGCACTTGGAGGAGGTGTTGCGTATTTTGGAGGAACAACAATTCCATGCCAAGTTGTCCAAGTGTGAGTTTGGCCTGACCGAGATGCTCTACTTGGGGCATATCATTGGCGCAGATGGGGTGAAGGTTCATGAGGAGAAGGTTCAAGCTATCTGTGATTGGCCATTACCCAGAGATGTGACAGCGCTGAGGGGCTTCTTGGGCATCTGCACATATTACCGGAAGTTCGTCAAGGGATTTCCGCAATTGGCAGCTCCCCTCACGGATTTGACAAAGAGAGGGGCTTTCGCATGGACAAATGGGGCACAAACATATTTTGACTGCCTCAAGGAAGTGATGAGTAGTTGTCCAGTTTTGGCACTTCCAAACTTCTCCCAGCCCTTCCGTGGAGTGTGATGCATCTGGGGAGGGAGATGGAGCAATACTATCTCAGGATGGGCACCCCATTGCTTTCGAGAGTCGAAAGCTCTTACCCCATGAGAGGTCATATTCTATATATGATAAGGAGATGTTGGACATTATGCATGCCTTACCCAAGTTCCGACAGTATTTGGTGGGTAACAGGTTCAAGGTGAAGACTAATCACAACAGTCTTCGTCACTTCATGGGGCAACAAGGCCTCAATGACAGACAGCAGAGATGGGTCAGCAAGGTGCAGGCCTAGGATTTCGACATAGAGTATGTGCAAGGGAAACACAATGTGGTGGTTGATGCCCTATCCGGAGACCCACAGGCCTATCTCTCATGAGCATCTGCCATGATTGGAAGGCATAGTTATTGGTTGAGTATTCTAAGGATAGGAGGGCATGCGAGATTCTGTAGGGTACCCACGCAAACGAACGCTACAGGGTGATGGACAAGGTCATCTACTACAAGGGGGCGCATATTTCGGGTTCCCAACTCGCAGTTGAGGGAGAGAGTGCTCCAGGCAGCATATGACTTGTCATTATCAGGGCACCAGGGGTTCAGGAAAACATACATGGCAGTCAAGGAGCGCTTCACATGGAAGGGCCTCAAGGGGGACGTGTTGAGGCACGTACAAGAGTGTGAGGCATGACAAAGGAACAAAGGGGAGCTGATTCATCCTGCAAGATTATTACAGCCGCTCCCCATCACTGAGGGGAAATGGGAGAGTATCTCCATGGACTTCATCACGGGGCTCCCCAAAGTACAAGGCAAGGATTCCTTTTCGTGCCTTGTATGGTTATGATGCATTATCTTTTGATGACGTTTTTGGAGATAGTCGAGCCCCAAAGGCCAAAGATTGGATCCAAGAGAGCCAAGGTATCCTCAAGGCTCTCAAGGATAACTTAGTGACAACGCAGAACCAATAGAAAATGTATGCAGATAGGCACCGGACCGCGAAACATTTCGAAGAGGGGGATTTGGTGCACCTCCAGTTACAGTCATACAAGCAATCCATATTGAAACAACCCCGTTTTATGGACCATACAGGGTAGTCAGGCGAGTTGGGGAGGTCGCCTATGAGCTGGAGCTGCCTCTGGGGAGTAGAATTCACAACATATTCCATGTCTCATGCCTTAAAAAGGTGTTGGGACAACAGGTGACAACAGCAGTGGAGTTACCCCCACTGGATGATGAGAGCCATCTGGTTTTGGAGCCTGAGGCCATTTTGGAGAGACGGGAGAGGAAGTTGAGGAGCAGGACCATTAAGGAGTTCTTGGTGCACTGGAAAAACCCACCAAATGAGGATGCCACCTGGGAGGGTGAGCACATTCTGGAGCACCCAGCACTGAAGTTGCTTGAGGGCAAGCAGCATTTGGGAGGGGAGGATTGCCATGTCCCTTCCTAAATGAATTTGTAACAGGTTTTGTCTCTCCACAATTTTGTACAAATTTTGTTAAGAAAGGGAACCAAGCAATTACAACTTAGGAACTTAGGAGAAAAGAAGGCCAGATTAATTTGCTAGCGGAAGGTGGGGGCCACCCCATGTGGGAAAACGAATTGGGCAATTCGAATTGCCTTGGAGGGAAATTGTATGGTTGTTGGAAGGGGCCCACATGAGGAAAAGGGAAGCCCACGAAGTCATAAGGAGGAAGATCTCCTCACTTGGGCATTCATTCACTCTTGCATATCGAAACCCAGCCTTGGAGGACAGCAAATAGGGCCAGACTAGGCATCACGTGGGTCTTGAGGGAGAGAGCCACAGCATCGGAATCACATTTCATGAAGGAAATTCATAAGAGGTCTCATATTGGTGATTTGGGGCAGTTTTGGAGAGCTTTCCTAGCTTCATTCACACAGGTCGAGTTTGCCAGCGCTTCAGAAAAAGACAGGCTCCTTGGGGATCAAATTTCATAAGTCTGAACTAGGCCAAACCCTTCCTGGGTTTTGGTGGGTTTTTGCTGAGGATCCGGGAGCTGAAGTTTTATAATTTTTTGAGCACGGGATCAGTGATTCCAACCTTTTTGTTCCAGCAAACAGCGCAGTTTCTGGGCAACGCAGATCAGTTCTAGAGCAGCAGTTGGGCAGCCCTCAGATCAGCATTTGCTCCCCTGAGTTTTGTCATGCTTGTCCATGGAGAAAAACCCAAGTGCACCATTCCATTCACTGTTGTATTTTCCCTTGATGGTTTAATAAAATGGCTCAACAGTGCTCTATTTTCCAACGTTTTCATGGGAGTATGATGTTTATTTCTCAGTTTTGATTGCTGGATTGTTTGCTTGCTTTTGTTTATCACTTAATTTCCTAGTTAGGAACATTACATTGGACTTGGTGACTTGGTGGCAGTTTGGTCTTGGTCTTGGATATCTCACTTTGATTTGATTCTATAATAGGAGTGTTGGCTTTTCCCCTTGTGGGCTTTGCCCTGGCTAGCAACCTTATTTTGGTGTCCCATGTCTCTTTGTGATCTTTATATTATCCTAGAAGATTGAACATTTGTATAATTGTTTGATGAAGAAGACATAATTAGTAAGAAGAAGAAATCTAACATTCACAAGTAATTATCGAAGAGGAATCAAGCTTAATCTGCACTACACTTGGTTTCTCAACATGTTATCAGAGATATGGTAAAGACAAGAGCACTATTGAAGAAGCCCTAAGGAGGGCCAAGTCTGAAACAAAACAGAGCAAAAGTCTAGTGTGGAAGAAGACCTAAGAGGCCAAGATCATAAAGGTTGTTGAGATCAATCGACTACTCTTACTTGCCATGGAAAGTATCAATCTATGGAAGTCCAAGCCTCCTCGTCTGTAAGGATTGAACTAATTCAAGCAGCCCAAGGAAGTTATAATTTGACACCAAGTTATCCATATCTGCAAAATACAAGAAGGAATCCATCTCTACAAAATACAATAAGGATGAAGCTCAAAATGCAGAAGGATAAGATATGGTTGTATACCCTCGCTCAAATAAGATTAGAAGGCTAAAGAAGTCTGAATCTCTGAGAAATATAAACTTTATGAGACTATATAATTCTGACAAATGCGAAATTTTCTGAGGAATGTTGATTTCTGGTAGCATCGGATATGCTCTAAATCTCAAATTTTGCAGGGATGCTTAGGCACATGTATTCCAAAGAACCCGGAAAGCGTTTTAGGAAATTCCACCCAGAAACAGTATTATTAATATAATTAATTATTTTTAATGGGACCCTAAGTCTAAACTTAAGAAAATAAAATAATTAATGGGTATTAATCTAACTGTGGATGTAACTTCTATAAGAAAACGAGGATCAAGCAGAAATGATAGTCATTGATTAGCTTCTAATCTGGGCCATTGAATGCCAACGAGGAGATTATTTAAGAGGCTTGACGGTCATTTGGAAGACACA
>APFE031596277.1:269757-311525 GCA_000404065.3 Pinus taeda | reverse complement strand
TTCTGCAGGGAGGTGATAGGATAGGCCACTCTCGAGAATCCTTCGACAAACCGCCTATAGTAACTCGCTAATCCCATGAAGGATCTTAAATCTGCTACGTCCTTCAGTACTGGCCATTCCATTATGGTCCTTATCTTCTCGAGATCCACAATGATTCCTTCTTTAGTAATAATATGTCCCAAGTACTGAATTTGTTCCTTAAAGAAATCACACTTGCTATATTTGGCCTATAATTGATGTTCCCGGAGAGTTTGCAATACCAGTCTGAGGTGTTCCTTGTGTTCCTCAATATTCCGGGAATATATTAGTATATCATCAATAAAAATTAACACAAATTTTTCTAAATACTGATGAAATATGTTGTTCATCAAGCACATAACGGTTGCGGGGGCATTGGTTAATCCAAAGGGTAATACCACAAACTCGTAGTGTCCATACCGAGTTCTAAAGGCAGTTTTAGCTATGTCTTCCACTTTGATCCTGATCTAGTGGTATCCCGATCGTAAATCAATTTTTGAAAATATGGTTGCCCCTTTTACTTGGTCAAAAAGTTCAGCAATACGGGGTAAAGGGTACTTATTCTTAATTGTCAATTTATTCAGTTGACGGTAGTCCATGCACATACGAAGGGTTCCATCCTTCTTTTTGACGAATAGCACGGGGGTTCCCTAGGGCGATACACTGGGGCGGATGTAATTTTTATCCAACAACTCCAGCAATTGCATTTTCAGTCCTGTTAGTTCTGGTGTGCTCATACGATAAGGAGCTCGGGACATTGGGGCTGCTCCTGACACCAGTTCAATAGTGAAGTCTATGTCTCTCTTGGGTGGCAGTCCTCGTATTTCTTCAAGGAACACATCTGCAAATTCCTAAACCACTGGAATACTTTCCAAGGTGGAAGTTTTGTCTTTTGAGTTAGCATAACCAACTTGAATGGCATAAACCTAACATCTTTTCCTGATACACTTTGCCAATTGAGAGGCGGTTTTTGGCCGAATCTGTACTGGCCTTGGGATACATTGCATCTCCTGCTTTTCTCCTAGTTCATTCTTGTAGCAGATGGTTTTTGTTTTATAGTTTATAATGGACCAGCATTTTTCCAACCAGTCCATGCCTATCAACACGTCATATGATTCAAGGGGAAATATGTTTAGATCTGCCAGCAAAGGCTGACCTACTATTTTCAAAGGGCAGTTATTGACCTTGGCTAACACAAGTCTCTTTGCCCCTGTTGCCAGCTGTACTAGCCAAGGGTTTTTAAACTTGACAGTATGTAATTCAAATTGTTCCACAACCTTAGGACTAACATAGCTTAACGTATCTCCAGAATCAATTAAAACAGATACAGTATGATCAAAGATCTTACCTTCAAACTCCACCATAGTCAACTGGTATTCTGCCTAATGATCTTCGAGAGCAACATTAATTTTCGATATACTCCGGGCCACGTCGCCTACCGTAGATGCTTCATGGATCTGTGAAACTTGTTCAGTGCCATTTCGATCGGGACAATTTTTAACATAATGTGGCCCTCCACATCCCCAACATTGTACTAGAGGTCTCGTTGTCCCTTCATTATAAATTTTAACAGATTACTCACTGAATCTGGAGTCAGTGGGTGGCTTCAATATGAGTTGGTTTTTATGCAGATTTTTGTTGTTTTTACCTTTGGGAAATCCTTTGCTATTATTGCCACGATTTCCCTTATTTCCCATGGAAATCTTATTACCTTTCTTGTCAGCCTACTTCTTTCCCAGAAGTTCTCCCTTCTGCTTACTTTGTTGATAGCATATCTTGGCCTTACGTATAACCTCATCCATCATTTTTGGGTTATCAAACTCAATTCTTTCCCTCATCGCCAAGGGTAAACTGTTGACGAACCATTGTACCTTAGCATTTTCCTCTTGTATGTAAGGCACATATTAAAGTAAAAAGGTAAATCGGGTGATAAACTCATCCATTGTTTGTTGTCCAAGCTGCAAGTCGTGAAATTCTTTTGCTTTCTCATCGTAAAATTGTTCAATCAAATATCTTTCCTTGAAATATTTTTGGAACTTTTCCCAAGTTATATTTTGTTCACTTACCCCTCGTACAATCTTGACCTCCTCCCACCACAAAGTGGCCTTCCCTTGCAATTGGAAGATAGCCAGCTGCGCTTTGAGGTTGTGATCATATTCATATAATTGGAAATATTTATTCATGGTAATTAGCCAGGCTTCGGCGGCCTCCTCCAGCTCTCCATCGAAGAGTGGCAGTTTTATTTTTCGAAACTCCCCTTGTAAGTCTATCTGCTGCCTTTTTGATGTTGGATGCTCAGAGGCATTATCCGACTTCTCCTCTCAATTCTCTTCCCCTCCTTTTGTTTCTTCCTGATCTATGTGGTAGCCCTGTTCCTCTGACACTCATACCTGTTCAGGGCTAGGGTTCAATTGGCACTGATTCTTCTTGTCAGACAAGCTTTTTATAATTTTTTCCTGTTCCATCGTTAATCTTGCATTGTCCTCCCGAAGGCAGGCCATCTGATTCTTTAATTCCTAAACCATTTCTAATATCGTAAGATTGGTGTTGCGAGCCTCCTCTCCTAACTGCACCCATATTTCAGGATTATTTTCAGGAAATGTTACAGGTCCTAGGCTAGCCACATTCCTGTGTGGAACACTGTCCATTCTCCTCATTATTTGTTGTTGTCCCGTTTTCTTGTTCTTAACAAGTTAGTGGGTTAACAACAAGTAGAAAACAAAAAGAAAAATGATAATTGATTGTTCTTTCTTAGTATATTTTCCAGAGCCAACAGTTTGGTAACCTGGGCTCTGATACCACTTGTCACGCCTCCACATCTTATATATTGTAATAATAATGAAAAACAAAAGATTTTGATTAACATATTAATCATTTCATTTGTCATAGAAATTATTACATATAGTCTAAGTACAAACGAATACATTATTAAATTCCCTATTTAAATTCTGGATTATTCTGTTATAGATTTAAGAGCCATCGTTTATTGGGCTTCATTACTACGATGGGAGATCCAACCTTATTGCTCGCTGACAGTCTCATTACTTATGCGCTCATTCTGTCAAGTCTCATTCCAGTTTACACTCCAGATAAACTTTACATTGGATCTAGCAATTAATTCCTGCTCTATCATGGTACGTGGCATGGGCAGGCTTGCCCTTCCGTAGCTATGAATCTTGGGTTTCTCGTTGCATCGACAATGAAAGATCTAGGTTTTCGCTCCTACGGTTGATCTCTTCTCAGATAGTTACTCAATCTTGTTTGCTGGAGTTATGCCTCATTTTGCTCCTACTCTCCTTGGCGCCCATATGTTTCCCCTTCTCCTCTCGCATGCTAGTTTGGCCTATGGGCTTTGAATTTCAAACTGGTTGGAAATAATTTAGGAGCATGGATATGGGGTTTCCCTCCGTGGAGTGTATATCCTTTGGTACGTGATGCTTGAATTTTTTTTTCTATTATGTTTGTTTTTTTTTTTGCAATTGATTATCTATGCCCTGCAATATTAGCCATGTTGCTAACGTTGTTTGTCATGCACTTCATATGTGGGAGTAACGGTTGTGGGTCTGAGGTCTACAAGTTATTGTCAAGTGGTGCTTATGGTTTCCTTTCATGCCTCCGACGCTTGAGGGTTTTCGGGTAAGATTTATCAGTGGCCCTGGAGCTTGTTTGATAGAGAAGGAACCCTCTGGTTGTTTTGTGCCTAAGTGTATTAGCTCTCAAGAGTTATACTAACTCTTTTGTTTCAGTTTTTGAAGCGAATAATGGGATTTATTGCCCAGTTATGTGTTAGTCTTTTTAGGCGAATGCCTACAACTATTCAAGAGATGTATGCATGAAAATTTTCCTTGTCTAAGCTAGGGTTTTCTAACTGGCTGCAGAGCCTGAGTCTATGGCCGCATCAGCGTAACTTCTCCATGATTGGGTTTCTGTGAGAGATTTACAACTCTCTGGTTTCAACCTGCAATTCTTATTTTTGACAGTCTTCTGGAAATTCAAAGCAATTCAAGTCTTCTTTTATGATAAAAGATATTGTTTTCTCTTGAAGTGTAAATTTGGATTCTTGTTCGATATGTGAATGATTATGCTTGTTATCCTTTAAATTATCATTGCTACTCTTGCTCAGATAGTTCTGTACAGTTTTGTGTGGCTAGTTTTGCTATGTGAACCACAGGTCGGGGTTCCACTGGTTTTTATTGCTTTTCTAATCATGCGACTCTGAGTTAGATTAAAATTGGTATTTGCTTCTGCGAAATAGGGTATATACGGCTCTCCATTTTAGATTTAATATCTTGCATCTTTAATTAACTTATTCAGGGGTTTACTCTGTCGGTGTTTAACACTATGGGGTTTCAATCCTGTTTAGGGTTATAAGAAGAATCTTACAGGGTTTTGAACTTATTTAACAATCATCTCCTTTAGTGTACCAGCCCTGTGCAGCTTTAGTGTAGATACATGTATCACTCTCAGCTACATCGGCCTTTTTATCCAAATCTTTGCTTCGGCACTCTAGGGTTAACACTGTGAAATTAACTCTTTTTTCCTCATTTTTGGTACTAGCATTATTAGTAATTTTCCTTTTCTTAACTAAAGAACTTGGGCAAGTCTTCATTGGTCAAATTTCTTTTCCTTTTAATTATAAATTTTACACAGACAATAAGAGATTGTTAACCTGTTCTATACAGACAGTAATGCTACTACGAATAATTTTTCCAACATTAAAAGACTTGTACAGATAATAATTCTACAACTTGTGTATTCCAAAATGGAGATTATCCAGTTCTAAATAGATATTAATCCTACTGTTAAAGACTTCTAGTATTAAGGTAACTAGTTCAGTTCCGACCTACTGTTGTTGAATTCTGGTAAATAAAGTACAAATTACCTTACTGTTGTTGAATTCCGGTAAATAAAGTACAAAGTATAACCCTACTGTTAATATTTTCCAAATATCATTTCGGCATTAAGAGCTCCAGCTACATCCTTTCCATACACAGTTAAGACACATAATATAATTTGGTGCAACGGATTAGTTCCAAGAGGGTACCACTTACTTGAGTTGATTCAAAGAAAAGAACTCCAATGGTAGAAGTCACCTTTGTTTACTGCTGCTTGTCAACCTCCCGTCTGTGAGATTTGTCCTTCAAGACAAAAGCTCCCCCCCAAGCTTGCTCACAAGACCTTTGTCTTCTACAAGTTTTTCACACACAGTACTTATGCTATCTGGTCATCACCAGACTTAGCAATTTTTCCCCTTACCGCCTGACATTTCACCGCGGTTTTTCCTCCCCCCACTCCCTTTTCTTTGGGAGTATTTCAGAGTTAGGGGAGGTAGTTAGGGTTTTTCTGGCAACTTCCTTTTCCAACTTCTTTCCATGAGAAGTTAGAAGATCTGCTAATATTCAAATCATTTCTTATCTTCAAAATTAACAATGTTATTCAACTCAAACAAATAATAACAATAATTATTCAATTTGTTCTTACTGTGGTAAAAATAAAATATTTACAGTTTTTTGGGAACATTACAGATGATATTTAGAATTATTAAATATTATGGTTCATTTTCACGATAAAGTTGAAAAACTCTCACATTGTCATTAGTTGGTAGATTTTTTGAATCATCAAATATGGTTCACCTTTTGGATAAAGTTGAAAAAAAAATATTTATCAATAAATACCAAAGATGCATCATTTTCTTAGAAATAAATGTTTAAAAAAATAATAATAATAATAATTAATTGAAAAATAAATCTTAGGACAAGTCAAACTAGAGAATCAATATATTAAACAATATTAAAAACTAACCACTGATTTTGGAAAAGGAAAGAAAAATAATATTCTATTATGATATTTAAAATAAATCATTTTATTTCTTATTTTTTTTTAATTAATTATAGTGGTAGGAAAGGTTAATAGTTACTTTAGTATTAAAGTAAAGAATTGAAAATGTTAAAAAAAATTATATATATATATATATAAAGAGATTAAATTTTATATAAAGGTAAAAAGTAATATATCATGTGAACATAATATATATATATATATATATAATATATATATATATATATATATATATATATAAACTACCTATATATATATCGTCTAAACAGAGAAACAAGTTAAATTAAAGAAAATAATCAATAGCTACAAAAATAATAAGAATAATTAATATATATGGGGTGAAGAAAGAAAATGAATGGAGGAATAAACCAAAAGGGAAATAAATTAAAAAGAAAAAATGAATCGGGAAGACAATAGACAATCATGAAGAGAGCACATGAATCTAACTCCTACTTAACTTCCAACCATCGTCCCTCTTGAGATTATTCGAATGCTTCTCAATTTCAATGACCTCTCATAACTTTTTATGGTGGAAGTGATCAATCCTCGTCATGACCCGCGAATCCTCAATGCAAACATGATTCTTAATTTTCTCTGCATGTTCAGCTATAGCTAAGGAGCGGGAACAATTGTGCTTAATGTCTACGACGTGCTCCTGAATTCTTTAGTTGATCGAGTGACTAGTTTCACCTATGGAGGGAATCCCACATGAGTACGAGATAGAGTAAACATCTTTCATGCCTTTAGGATTTATCGGGTCCTTAACAGATCTAAGGGAGTTTCTAATGGCGTCAAGGGGCTCGATGATGGTTGGAAGTTAAATAAGAGTTGGATTCTCTCTCTCTTCATGATCATCTCTTGTCCACCACTCATTTTCTTCTTCTTCTTCATTTTATTTTCTCTTTTGGTTTATTGGTATTTCTCTTCTGCCATTAATTTTCATTCACCACCTTCATTCATATATATATATATATATATTTAATTATTTTCATTCATACACTCTCTTATAAATTTAAATAACAATATAATATATTAGTTTTTACATTTATATAAAATTTGTTAATTCTTTATATTAATATTATGTTATTTTTTTTTTAGTAATTATTAACATTTTCTACCCTCATAATTAATTTAAAATAAATAAAAAATAAAATTATTATTTTTAATATCATAATAGAGTATTATTATCACTGTTTCCCAAACTCACTGTTGGTTTTTAATCTTTTTTAATATATTAACTTTTTATTTGTTTTAAAGTTCGTGATTTAATTAAAATAATTTATATTTTTAACATTTATTTTTCAATTACCCGGATGCGGGTGACTCCAACAGCATTCAATGATCGACTCCGCCAAACAGACATCTGACCTGACGGATGGCAGGCGGAAGGTATGCAGGGTATGCGTCGTCGGATGGTGTATCAAGTTCAGGGCAGGGGAATTAAATCCTGAACAGTCTCGAATTTGGTTTGAAATCAATGCAAGCATGGCTGCACTGCACACAATTCGGCTCATTGGCATGGATCCGCTCAACGCCCCTGTCGCAGTTAATGACTTTGTTTATTATGAAGCAAAGCTGCTTCAGTTCCCCTATCTGGTCTTTCGTGTCTGCATGATAGCTTGGCTCTGTAAACGCCCTGAATTTCTCAGCGCTCCTAACATTTCTGGTTTACTCTGTTTCAATCGTTTTCCCAGGTCTTTTGCTTCTGGAATCATGCCTCGCAACCAAGGAATCCTGCATCGAGGAAGTCATTCAGGGAACAGAGGTCGCCCTTCTCGACCTGCTCCTCAGAATGTTGCCCCCATTGCCTTAGCTCCTCCTTCATCTCCGCCTCTGGACCAAGATAGGCTTATCCCGAATAATTCATACCAGACCTCCAGGTTTACATTCCAAAGTCGGCTCAACAGGCCTGTGGTGACAGTAAATTTTACCATATTTGTCTCAGAGGAGGAGAGCAACCAGCTCAGTTCGACTCCATCCGCTTCCTCACATTCTCAGGATGATAGTGTTCTGCTTGGGGACCTGACAGGGATAGTATTTCATGCGGACCACATGCAAGAGGATGCCCCTGTTTTGGAAGTGCCACAGCAACCTGATCCAGCTCAGGAAGATGCTTTAGTATGCGGGCTATCTCAAAGAGCAGTTAGTTTTTTACATTTGGTTACTAATCCTGATGGAGGTGCGCCGGCACTAGATGAAGACGGTCTCATGACCGGGGTAGCTTCAACAAGTCGGGTAAAGGAGGATATGCCAGCTTCACCAAGTCATGCAGATTAATCACTGCTCCTTTCTGCCGGGTCGCCTTCTTGCTTATATGCTATGCAATTTTGGCCCTGTGTCTTTGATTCTGAAGTTAAATGTCTATGTCTGGTTCATTCTCATGCTTCAGGCAGTAACTACAGCCAACACAGGCTTTATTTTTGTCTTAAAAATGGCTATGCTAGTCGCTACTTTGTTTTTTGAGGTCAATGAAGGTTATGACGATTGTAGTCCTGGTAAATTTTGTCAGTATGTCAGGGACCAAAATCAAATTTTTGAAGTCTGTACTGTAAATCTGGTTGAAAGCTTGAACTGTAATGTCCCTGAGTTTTTGGTTGAGGAATGGCCTCGGCCTCCTCTGAGGTCTTGACCTCATTGTACATATTTTTTTCACCTTTTTTAATAGAATTAGTATTTACAGAGAAAAAAAAACATTTATTTTTCAATTAAAATATGATATATTTTTAATGTTTATTTGTTAGAATAGCATGCATCTCTTTTATTTATTTTTATTAATAGATCACTTGTTTTAACCTTTATCGTGAGGATGAACCACATTTGATGGTTCTAAAAGTCCAAGAACAAATGACAATGTGATTAACCTGAAAGACATTTGTTGAACTAATCATATTTTTTTATGTCATTCTCTACAATAATTTATATGATTGAGTGATTGAATATTATAAATGTGTTAATTTTAATTTTATTATTATCATTTAATGATGTTTATTTGATTGTGCTTTTTAGCTAGTAATTTGATTCATGCACCATCATTATTATTTTATTAATTATATGTCTTATTACCTACTTCATAATATAAATTATTATTAAAAAAATACATAAATTATTAATATTTTAAAAAATTTACTACCATAATTATTATTGTTAGTTAATAATTAAATTATTCTTAGATATACCCGAATGCGGGTAAAATCCGAGAGCCTTAATGGCGAGCCAACGGATTGATAACGTTCTGACCAGCCAGATGGTGGCCAATGCACCATCCCAAGTTCACTTGAGGCGAACGCAGGCTCACTTGAGGCGAACGCAGGCCCACCTGCAAGAAGCTTTTAATGGCCGCTCAAGCCGAGAACCGAACGTTGTATGTATTAACATGGAACCCATCAATCCCTCAGTTTTCCCTCCCTCCCTCAGCATTTTCCCGCTCCAAGCTGGAAATCCCTGCAGCAAAACTGTTACAGGAAGTCGTTGTTGGCTTCTGTGTTGTATTGACCTTGGAAATGGGTATCATTACTCCCATTCCAGGTACTGCCCTTTGAACCCTGTCCAGGATCCCTCTGTGCATTCTCTGCTTTCTTTCCTGACTTCCTATTCTTCCGAACTCCACTCCCACCACATTGCTATGGTCCGTCACCATATGAGGAGCCGCAAAAGAGGTACCCGAGGTGGTAGCGCTCACTCATAGGCAGTGCAAAGCTCTGGAACACCACCACCACCTGTCTCACTGCCTCCTCCACAGGATAATTCTCCCCCCTCCCAGCTCGCCCCGCAGACATTATCCTCACACTCGCAGTGGTAGGGGTTGCGTGCAAGCTTCAATGGTCGAGCACAAAGATTTCAGGCTTCATACTACTACTTTTCCTCGGCAACCCAATTCGGCTTCCCATTCGACTCAATTCAGGTTCCAGAGCAACCTGAACCGACCCATCATAACTGCTAATGTTACCATAGTTTTCTCAAAAGAGGACGATTAGCACAATGCTCCTGTGTGAAACTCTGAAGATCAACCTCAGGAGAACCGCAAGCTTGGTGTTAGTCGTGGTTCTGAGCAACTCCCGACGGAAGAAGGTAGGGGAGCTCGGTATGGCGGACAGCGTGCGGAAGGTGAAAACACTGGCGACTCTCGGCAACCAGGTGGCAACTCAATCGAAGCCTCAATTTTGATGGCAATTGCTGGCAGTTCGAGCGGCACCCTTCAAGCGAGGGGGCCACCAGGTGGCAAGGCGGATGGCAACGTGGCGAAGGAGGATGAAGTTTGGTATGGGAATGTGTGCCCCATTGTCAAGGAGCCTCCTTACCAGGATGAACCCAAGTTGTGTCAAATCTTCCTTCCGGTTTTGTCGGTGTTGGGTCCAAGTCTTCTGTTTGGTTTTTTGTTATGTTATACTGGTTTCCCCAAATATGGGGCAGTTATGATACTCAGAATGAACTCCATTGATCTTGGCTGAGGCTGTGGCCTCTTTGTAATTTTATTTTTGTTTCCTTTTAATAGAATTAGCCTTACAGAGAGAAAAAAAAAAATATTCTTAGATATCATTTTTTGGGATTCAACTGCGTTAAGTAAGTCATTCATCTATGACCATTTCCATGAGACCATGAGAGGTAGTCGTAACTGATTAATTTCTCATGATTTTTGAATAGTCCACTTAGCACTCATTGCATCAAGTGATGCTCACAGGGGTGAAAAAGTGGGATTGAAACTAGTGAAGTAAATCATGATTTTTGAATAGTCCACTTAGCACTCATTGCATTGGGTGATGGCCATAGGGGTGAAGAAGTGAGATTGAAACTAGTGAAATAAATCATGATTTTTGAATAGTCCACTTAGCACTCATTGCATCAGATGATGCTCATAGGGGTGAAGAAATGGGATTGAAACTAGTAAAACAAATCACATAGCGTCAATCATCACTTTCGGGGCTTGCACCCGATAACCAGGACTTCCCAGGAGGCCACCCATCCCAGATTGCCTCTGCCTCAAGCGCGCTTAATTGTGGAGTTTTCCCCACAATCAAGCACACTTAGCTTGCTACCCCATTTGCAAAACCTTAGCAAGTATTGTGCCTCATGAACCATTCAAGTAGAGTTCCCTTCACTCTTTTGAAGTGATGATTGACGCTATGCGATTTATTTCACTAGTTTCAATCCCACTTCTTCACCCCTATGAGCATCACCCGATGCAATGAGCGTTAAGTGGACTATTAAAAAATCATGAGAAATTAATCAGTTACGACTACCTCTCATGGAAATGGTCATAGATGAATGACTTACTTAATGCAGTTGAATCCCAAAAAAATGATATCTAATATAATGCACTACGAAAACCCCCAATACTTAATTCAAAAGAGTGAAGGGAACTCTAAAGGGGTAGCAAGTTAAGTGTGCTTGATTGTGGGGAAAACTCCATAGTTAAGTGTGCCTGAGCCAGAGGCGATCTAGGATGGGTGACCTCCCAGGAAGTCCTAGTTATTGGGTGCAAGCCCCGGAAGTGATGATTGACGTTATGTGATTTATTTCACTAGTTTCAATCCCACTTCTTCACCCCTGTGAGCATCACCCAATGCAATGAGTGCTAAGTGAACTATTCAAAAAATCATGAGAAATTAATCAGTTACGACTACCTCTCATGGAAATGGTCATAGATGAATGACTTACTTAACGCAGTTGAATCCCAAAAAATGATATCTAATATAATGCACTGCGAAAACCCCCAATACTAAACTATTATTATTTTATAATAACAATATTATAATTAATATTATTAAATTGTTATAAATATATTATTTTCAAAAATAGATATATAATTCCCTGATGGATGACAACTCATTAGACCTAAGGGACTTGGATGGGGTTCGTCACCTCAAGGGTCCTCTCGACAACGAGTGATTTATTATGAGGCAGTTGGGCTGCATACACAGTCGTGGAAAGATCAAAGTCATCATAAGGTGGACTTTCATTAGATGAGTCATGTCGCACATTGGAATTTTATACCTACGAGGAGAATGGGGGCATGCCCAACAACGACAAATGGATCGGCATAAAAAAAGAAGGAAGAATGCTCAACAAGTTGTATAATTGAGCATTGAGGGAGAAGTAGAAATATGAGAGAAAGGCTCTGTGCCTTAGCCCAATGGTGGAAGGGGGAATCCAGCAAGAAATTTTCCCTGATATCCATCAAGAGCAAGAACCCCAACATGAAGTTATCTAGAAAATAGGAACTGCGGTACACAGCGGGACACATCTCAAGAAGCTAACGGTTTATAAGCTTGAAGCAACCTCACTGGATTTGGCCTCAGAACTATTGTGGGTCATCCATACCAAGTATAAATTTTCAATACTAGTTGTCGAACTCGTGTTTTTCAATTGTGTACTTTGAATGCTTAGTTTTCTTGTGTATGTTGAAGAGTAGGAGTTGTTTAGCAAGGTACTACCTAGTGCACTGCTCTGCATGCTGCCCGGAGCACCACCCTTCTAGCTCGTCGAGCCATTGCTCACTGACGGACCTGACATTGTCCTAGATGTACGTCCAGATCCTCCTGTTCCCTGCCCACGGGATCCCTACAACTGACTCAACTGCTGCTGAGGGTCTGGCTGATCCAAATACTCTAACTCTCGTGACCTCCTAAAGGCCCTGTCCTCCGCACAATAGTAACCAAACTCTCCAAGGGTGTACTCTCCCCCATTGTCCGACCTCAGGGACTTGATCTTCCGACCTGTCTGTGTCTCCACAAGAGCTCTAAACTCCTGAAACCGCTTGAAGACCTCATTCTTGGTCTTCAAGAAATAAATCCAGGTCCTCCTGGAGTGATCATCAATGAACAAAACATAGTACTCATATCCACTCAAGGAAACATGAGACATCCGACCGCTCACATCGGAATGAATCAAATCAAGTATCCCAGTCGCTCTGTTGTCACTGCTAGGAAAAGGGGATTTGGCAAACTTTCCCATCACACATCCTCTACAAGTATCAAAGTGATCAATACTGAAATATGGCACATGTAGTGATCTCCCGCAAGGTCCTCAAGGCTCCATGATACATATGCCCCATCCTGCGGTGCCAAATCTCACACAGCTCAGAACTGCTAGCTCTGCTATCGGTACTACTGCTCAATGCCAAAAGGGGCTGGAATGCAAACTTGTACACCTTTGCATGGCGTACACCTATCACTCTAGCTGAATCAGTTGGAGTGCCCCTGGGATACATCAACACATGTCCTCCTGAATAGTACCTCATATCCTCTGTCCTCCAAAGCTAAGACGGATATGAGGTTCTTCCTCATCCCTGGCACATAAAGAACATTTGACACCTTCAAGGGAGGTTTGAATTCCCTCTGAAATGTCAGTGTCCCCACACCGACTGCTCTAACAAATCTGTCATCACCGAGTACTACCTCCATATCAGTGCCACTCTCTGAAAGCTCTGAGAAGTACTCACGAACTCCTGTCATGTGACGTGAAGCCCCACTATCCACATACCAGATACCCGAAGATGCTCCGCTAATCGAGGGAAAAGCATGCTCTCTCTGAAACTGTGTGGCAGGTGATCCTGCACTAGAGGACTCACACGCAGTGAACCCAAACTCTCAGTCAAAACGATCTGCAAAGTCCTCAACCTCTGCTGAAGCTGCCACACTCTGGTTCTTCCCCTTCTTCTTTTTCTTCTCCGGACACACAACTACATAGTGTCCCATCTTTTGACAATTCCAACACTTCACCTTGGAATAGTCCTTCTGTCTATACCTTATTTAACTTTACTTTGCCTTTGCCCCCACCATTGCTTGTGGAAGCCTGCTTCTTCCCTTTGCCTTTCTTGCCTCCTGCCAACAGTGCTACATCCTCATCCTGCTCAACTGGCTTGGCTGCCCCAAGTTGACCTTTCCCGATCTCCGTCTGAATGCAATCATCCCAAAATCTCTCCCATGTGGGAAGGGTCTCACGTGCACAAACCCCATCAGCAAAATTCATCCATGAACGGGAGAGGCCATTCACTGCAATCGCACCAACTCAATGGGTGGAATGACCTCTCCAATTGCTGCCAACTCATCTCTCACATTAGTAATCTTTGTGAGATATCCAACTGCACTATCATTACCCATATCAATGGTCTTTAGCTTCTCCTTCAGGACCATTTTTCAGTTCTCATTGGTACTCTGGTAGAGATTGTACAATGTTGTCCACATCTCATGGGCATTTCTCTTTCCTCTCACATGAGGAATGCAATGGTCTTTGACTCCGTCTAGAATCAATCTCTTACCCTTGTTGTTCTTTTTATTATAATCAGCCAGCTGAGTAGCATCAGTAGGTACAACAACAGGGTTCTATGTGGTATGCACCATAATGTCCCAGACTTCTGCCTCCTCAAAGATACTCTGCATTCTCTCTTTCCAAACGTTGTAATTGCTATGCCCATCCAACCTATCCTCCACCCTCAATCCCAATGACATCCTGTTGTCCTAAAACTGAAAAATAGCACTGTTGTAGTAAAGATAAAATTGTTGTTTGTGAAAAATCAGCTTGCTGGAATTTTCTGAGTGAAAAAACAGCAGGTTGTAATTTTCCTCCTTGTTGTCCCAAACTGCACTTCAGCACACAAGCTCTGATACCATGTAGAAATTTTCTCATTTCCCATCCCAGTTTCCAGTTTCACCTTATTTCTCCAAAATAGTTAAATGCCTTTTCCCATATCCATACATTCAACAACTGGAAAATAAATTTTGTTGAAAACACAAATTCTTGAAATATTACAGAATGTTGGAAAATGCAGAAATAAAAATCAGCACATACAAACAGCCATTCAACACATTTAAACACAGCGATTTTTGGTCAAGGTGACCTTGGAAAAACCCCCTACAACTCTTGGGGAAAACCAATTCGAAAGCTCCTTCTTATTTATGGAAAATGCTTTTTACAGTGAGAAATATTCAGAAAAAAATCAGCAAGCAAACTTTTACAACTTATCTCGTTTTCCGTGCCTCACAGCCAACTGGAAAAACTTGCAAACAGCAAAACAGAACAGCAATAAATGTTGTACGTCCTCCTCGATTTTTGTGCCCAAATTTTAGCCTTAGATGTTGTTGTACTGACTGCCTAGAAATGCGTGCAAGCTGCCATAAATACACTGTACGGATTTCCTCGTCTTTTGTGCAGAAAATAGCAGTATAGTTGTACGGTTCTGCCTAGAAATGTGTGCCAAGGTACAACCACTTGCTGTACAGATTTATGCTCCTCGATTTCTGTGCACTTGCTGTACGTATTTGTAGAAAATCGTGCCCAATATCTGCCTTTCACTCTGTGATAACTCAACTGTACGGACTTGCTGAAACGCTGCCATGGTATATGTGCCAAGTTGCTGCCTCCTTCTCCTCCCTGTCCAGAAATATCCCTTGCTCTCTTGCTCTCCTTCTCTCAATCTGCTCATGAAAGAATGAATGACCTTTTCCTCCTTTTCCTCCTTTAATCTAACCCTAAGTGACTTTTGGGGAACCCCTAAATGCAATCGCTGAAATAGATTGAGATCTAGGGCTGAGATTAAATGCTCATTTAAATCTCACTTTCTATTTTTTAATTCACCCCACTTTAATAAAGACCCACTTAGTCATTTATTTCCAAAGTCACTTTTCCTTTTTAATTTTACATTGACTTTATCAAACTCACTTTAAAATTAGACTTTAGTAACTTTATTACTTAAAGTCACTTTTAAATTAAGTTTAACTTTATAAAAATTATAGAGTCACTTTGGAGAAAAATTAAATTCTTTTGGACACTTTTCCCTAAGCCAAAGATCAAAGCCTTAGGGAACCATCTGTCCTCTGGTACCAAATTTCAACAATACTCTGGTGAGGTATTAATTCATTACCTTAATTTATATTTCCTCCTGTAGTAACTAGCTTATTATATATAGTGCGATACATGCAGGTCCATGTATACGTAACTATTGTATGGAGGTCTCGTATGTATGCTAATACTCGTATTTTATTTATAGGTGGGTCATTACACTATTGTCCCGCTGAGAATGTTTTTTTGAATCATAATAAAGACTTTGGGGTGCATGTAACGACCTATCTATAAATATAGAGAACGCAAGAATAATAGCAGGCATACGATGCATGCATATGATAGCTACATATGCATGTGTCGCATACACCGCACTAATATTTATATACTAAATTACTATAAGTACTAATACCCATGACCACTTCTTCGAATAGAGTTTCTACTCATCCATCAAACACCCACATTGCATATGTATGGGTAAATATTAAAAGAGGGCTAATAAATTATATATCTCGGATTATTAATAAAAATTATATTAATAAATTAATAAAATGATTAAAAATATATATAAGAAATTAATTAAAAGGGTAATTAAAATAATGTTATAATTTTAATTAAAGTACTTTAATAAAAACATAAAGAAATGCCATTTATTAAATCATAAAGTGTGTATATATATATATATATATATATACGTGACCATAAAAGAGATAGAGAAGGTGATACGTGACATGGGAGGGTGTCACCAGGAGACTAAGCAGTGGCCTGTTGGTGGAAGAGCAGCCACCGCCAAGAAATCAGATAAAGGCCACCAAGCAGAAGTTTACGGGGGACGGAGGGAAGAAAATCAGAAGGAGGAGGAACATCATCTATGGGAAATCATCCACAGGGAGAGCCTGAATTGTTCTGAGGTTCTGGACACGGGGGAACAGTCAGCTTCAACTAAGAAGCTTACTGGATTGAGTAGCCAAGTTCTGCTTAGTTTGGCAGGATGGATTTGATTTCGATCTTTTGGTAACGGAAGCAGGGAGTTGGAGGCATCATCAACCGCAAGGGCACAGGTAGGTACCCTCGACAGTTCTGTTAGATAATTTGTTAATTAATTTTGTAAGAGTTCAAGAAAATAATTACAGGTTAAGCATAAAATCTCTTTTACTGTTTTTACATCTGTTTTTATGGTCTTGTCAGTGCAGTTCATGGTGTTTATTGTGTACTAATTTGTGGTATGCGCTGGGTACAAGCATTCCTATATTGTGTTTAAATTTTAATTAAATCATTATTTCATTGTAGATGATAGGAATACTATATTGATAAGTTTTGGGTTTATCTTAGATGATCCCATCTTTTGTTGTTCTAACGATTTATACGTGAAGAATTATATAGTGTTTGCAAGTTCCCCAGTCCTTGGGATCGAAATTCACAAATTGTGGACATACGCTGACCTTATGTGGACTTCAAATATTTTTATGGTTTATCCAACTTTGCTAATGTTGTAGCTTGCATTTATACTCCAAAGTACACTTATCCATCTATCAAAAAATATCTACAAAATTTATTTCTTAAAATTTCTTTTAAAAGCATTGTAATTTGTACATTTGTAAATAAATTTGTATAAAAATATTATATAAATTATTTTTTCTAATTGGGGTTTTTGGGTTTTGAGATTTTTTTGTATATATTGGTGTTTTGGGTATTTGTAAATTCATTTGTGCAGGTGAAATCAAGTAAAGAGAGTTGGATTAGAGATAGATCTAGGCCCTTGAGGGTAAGGTCTAGTCTCCAAAATTTTTGCAGGGCCATCTATTGAAGAAAATCTGAAGTAAATTACAGATCTAAAGTAAATTTTTTTTTTGGAGTAAGGGTTTCAATTTTTTAGGCTTCTCGAGCCCGATTCTTCCCTCTCCAAGCCCTGCGTCAATCTCCTCAGCCCCTGCATCTGCCTCTTGTGGCCTTGCATTGCCCTTGAAAGCCCTCCACAGTTAGGTCAACCCCAAAGGGCCTCGACCTTCCTTTTCTTCCCCAGTATCTAAGTTTTCGAGCCTTTTAGGCCTTGTCGTGAGGCCCAGGGCCTTCGGCCCCCCTCCTCCTCCCCTTCTCCCTTAGACTGCAGCCCTAAAGGGCTTGCGACTACCTCTTAGAGGCCTCCTTTGAAGTATCGCAGGCCTTAGGGCCTTTCAGCCCTCCCTCTAGCCAAGTGGTAGCCCTTTAGGGTTAGTCGTAGGCCTCCTTAGGCCTTTCCCTTAAGCCGCTAGGCCTTTTTGGGCTTTTTCCTTTGCCTCTTGCCCTTACCCTAGCCCTAGCTTGCCCTAGATCTACCTCTTAAGTTTTTGGATTGAATACTTGGTGCGTTTTGCAGAGAAAATTGGTTCAAATCTTGTATTTTCAGGTGGCATAATCATTGGAGAAATTTTGGCATTTTGGGCAAGTGTGCTACAAGGCCTTTGGCCTAGGGTTTGCTCTCTAAACCCTCACTTTATCGTTGTTTTGCTTCAGTTGTCATATTCATTTTATAACAATGGATTAAAACCCCTAAAATCATATATAAATGGTCTAAACACCCTATAATTTCATGATAAAATTTTACTAGTGTTTTGGCTACTTGGGCATTAAATATCTAACTTGGAATATCTCATAATCACTAGATCATTTCTCATGTAAATCTAAAAAGAACACTCTAGAGTCTAAAGGGTATAAAATTGATTGGTGTGGCTTCTAGCATAGTATCATAGATTCTAGATATCTTGGGCATTAATATTTTGGGCTTGAATCTTCATTTCTAGTCGCTAGTATCTCTGCATAAAAGGCATAATCAGATCTGATATTTTCTGAATATAACATCTTAAGAGAGTCAAAGGTTCATAAATTTACATTGGCAAAGTTGTTTACTCATTGATCATATTCAGTGTTATATGCTTAATAATTTATTGGTTGGAAGTGATTTACTTATGTTGTCCTATACTTCATCATAAGTAGCTCTTTTATGATTAAATTGGTTCATGGTGGTTTATGTTGTTAAGTTCTAACAATCGCTTGTCTTGTGTTAGATTTGAAAAATTGTTAACTTGGCACTAAATTCACTCAAACATCCAAGATTTAAATCCTCTAATCTCACTAATGGTTTAAGTTATTTGAGCGTTAAGATCTAATTAGCATCTTTGTGTTTAGCATCAAAATTGAAGCATTGTTGAGAAATCATTGGATAATTGCTCTAAGTTAAAAATCATAATCTTAAGAGGCTTTGATATCTTTGTTGTCTATCTTAAGCACTTGGCATCTTAAGTTTCATTGGTTATCATTCTAAGTAAGCATCTCTTAACATTGGTCATTGGCATATCTTAAATGGTCTCAAGTAATCATTGTTGAATTAGACATTTGTTCTAAGTATCTTGTGCATTGATCCATTGTTTAACATTTACGCTTGTATTATTAAGCACTTGTATTGTTTTAAGATTGTCCTTCAATTCATTATTAAGTACTCTTGCTCTAAGGTAATTAACATCAAGTATTTAAAGAACATAAACAATCTTAACTCAATATTAACTCATAGCCATTGCATAAGAATTTAAGGCTTAGCTTGCACTAATAATTTACCCTCAATCATCAGCTTGGTTGATAGATCCCTAGGGCCACCCTTTCTCACCTAGCTTGAGGGGTTCAGCACCTTTCTAGTGGTTAACATAGTGACCTTGCAGTCGTCAAAGCCATAATCTCTACAGCGCTGGAGGCACTGGGTGGTTGGAACACAAGGGGAGGTATCGTTAATCAAGCCTTTGCATGCTTTACGTTAGTTTCCATCCCACAACCTACTCTAAAGACCGGTCTCAAAATAGTTAAGAGGGAGGTTCCATTTAGACTAGGCATATAATTTAAAAGTAACCAAGATCCTTGCATTACACCTAGATCTTAGGATTTGCATAGCATATAGGTCAGTAAATCATTCAAGTAGCGGTTTTCCATCCGGTTACTTGGTCTTAATGTGTAATAAGCAAGAATTTTGACTCCATAAGACACCAGTCTCATTTCTAAATATAATTAAATCCTTAAGTCTTGCTAAATTTAACCAATTAGCTAGGCCACTCAGCTGCATCTCCTAGATAAGTTGGTTCCCAACTTGTCTTTTATCATCTCATTTCCATAGGGGCTACCCCCAAGCCTATTGTTGGGAGATAGCTAGAACGGAGTGAGCGAGGATCAAAGTGACAGCCTCCGCCCTGAGTCGTTGTTGTGGTGCCTGTACAATCTGAGTGACAACAAGACCCTTTGATGCTAGGGCCCCATTCTCCTCTTCCTTCTCACCCTTCGTGCCCTTTCTACTGCTTTCGCTGATGGTGCTCTTTAACAAAGCTTGCCTCAAGTTCTCCTACTATAGGTCTGACCACATCCTTTTCCATCTAGGCAATGTGTCTTTGCCCAAGATATTTTGGACAAACACATGTTAGTCCTCTAAGACACTGTTCGGTGCCAAACATACAAACTCTGTTGGTTGAATCCCCTACGAATGCAATTTGGTCACGAACCTCTTGAATCCCAGTGAGGAAGGAGTTTATCCCTTCACCCTTCATCATCCTGATGCTTCTCAGCTTCTCCTACAGGAACATCTTCTGCTGCTCGGAAGTGTTCTGATACAGCTAGACGAGAGCATCCCACATTTTCATTCCTTTGTCTGCCACATGTGAGACTATATGGTCTCGGACTCCATCCAGGATCAACTGCTTCGCCTTGCCCATCTCTTTCTTATACTCCCTCAGCTGATCTACATCCTGGGATACTGCCACTACATTATCCACATAGGCTTTTAGGCCATGTTCATCCAACAGGAAGGACATCCTAGCCTTCCAGAGGACAAAGTTGGAGGCTCCCTCCAACCTATCTTGATCTCTAAGCCCAACTTTGGCCATCTCTGAATCTGGTCGAAAATCTCCCTCTTCCTCTGCTTGGATGCTAAAGCTGCTAGTCGCACTCCCTGCTAGAGTGAGAAAAACTGCCCATAGCTTCTGTCAATCTGCAACTAGAAAATTGAATCTCTAAAACTCAAAACCCCCTAAGAGAAATTTCCCTCTATTTGTGCTCTTCCTCTTCCACCCAACATTGATTCTGCTGCAAAACCCTTCTGCGCCCAATCAAGAAATATGCCAAGCGAAAATAATTGTGTTGTTGCTCCCTCTACCTGTTGGAATCACTCAACTAAGAAGCCGAATTTTTCTGCCAACCAGCACTAAAAAATCAAACTTCCCCAAGCAACTCACATTGCCTGGTTTAGGCTCTACGCAACCTCCAGAAATTCGTCCTGTTGCTCCCTCTAAACAACAAATTTATGATTCTGCTTCTGAGCTTCCCCGTCTAATCACAGTCGCTCTTATACCAAGTGAAAATTTCACTACTGAAATCCTATTGTAGCACCTGGAATTATTTCTTCTAATTGTTAATTAAATCAATAATTATTGCTACGGAAACAACGAAATAAACACACTGCAATCTTCACAAAAAACACTATGGAAATCCTATTGTAGCAACTGGAATTATTTCTTCTAATTGTTAATTAAATCAATAGTTATTGCTACGGAAACAACGAAATAAACACACTGCAATCTTCACAAAAAATACTACGGAAAATAATAGCACTAGAAACTGAGAAATATGCTAGCACACACACATAAAAATTGACACTTATTTTTGGACAAATGTCCCCAAAAAACCCAACTTGGGAAAATTGATGCAACAGCTGAGGGTTTTAATTATTAAGCAACAGTGAAATAATCTTAATACAATCTAGATGCCGAAAACTGACAATCCTACAGAGAAAATATTGGTGAAAACGTAGTGAGGAATTTTTCCTCACCCCACAAACAATCTGGGCTCTGACTGCTATTGAATAGTCAGTTGTCCTGTTGACCACTAGAGTGGAACCTGATGATTATATGAAGACTCCATGCCCAAGGATGATCCAAAGGACACTTGTACCATCAAATATCATCAGTCAACAAAGTTTTTTAACTCTACTTCTATTTTCTCAACTTCTTTTTTATACCCAGATTCCACACTCTGCGGGGAATTGTAATAAGTGGTACTAGTAATGATGATTTTTGAGTCTGTAATAGGCCTAGGATGTTGGGAATCGATCAACAAATGAGTACACCTTGGAGTGTTTTTTTATCTGGTTCATTACCCCTTCTTTTTCAGAGGCGGATAATTTTTTGGGTTTTTTCACTCACTTTTTACCCCAAAGCCAGGGTGACGGTTTGAAGGTTGCGCCCTTAACACATCTTAGTGTCTAGAGTCGATGTATATTACCATACTAGATCACACAAAAAAATTTGTGGAATTTGGTTAGGTCTAGGTAATTTTTTAATTTTTAGATTTTCCGCACTGTGGAAATCGGTAATAAAATTGTATTTGTAATGTAATAAGTGATGTCTATAGAATTTGTATGGGGTATGAGTCATAAAATTTGCACCTCTCACCCTCAACTTTCTACTCTGACACACTTTGAGGGGTTAAAAATGTGTTTTGAACTCTCAAAATCCATTTTTCCTAAGTTCAGTGGGAAATCTGGCAATTAATTAAGCCAGAAATTAAATAAAAGGAGAAAAATAAATATCCACACATGCTAAATGTTGTGGAAATGAGGTGGAAAATTATGGAGGAGTTAAAATAAAGTCCCAAGGTGATGTGGACTCCTAAAATTAAGGAAAGGACATGTGCTCAAATAAAATCGAATTTCTGGCATTAAATGAGAAAGTTGCTTACTTGGAAATTCAAAATTGTGAAGTTAATGCACATTTGGGAGAATTTGGTAGAGATTTTTTAGAGAATTTTTCCCCACATGGGTTACCACCCATCTACACTTGTCATTCTCTCATAAAATTCGAATTTAGCACATAAAGAAAGAAAAAAATGATGTCCACTTGCCAAAATTCGATTTTTACACTTGGCGTTGAAGCTCCATTCAACAAATTCGAATTTGTCTTTGGGATTGTCACCTCATGCCACTTGTTTAATCTCTCTACCTTGGGATTGGCTCCAATGCCATTCTTCATTGGGATTTGCTCTCAACTCTCTATATAATAGAGCCATGGGCTCTCATATTGAATGATGTTACGAGCTATTGTGCTTGGGAAAGCTCTGCTCTTATGTATACTTGTTCTCAATTGAAATAAAAAGCTTTGGGGTTCATTCATGAGTTGTTCTTCTTTTGGAGTATGATGATTGGCTCACTATTGATTTAATTTTCTTTGCTCATGTTTTGATTTATTTTATTTCTATATGTTTTTGTAGATTTGTTAATATAAAGCTATCTTGCATTGGCAATTGATTTAGGAATATACTCTAGGTGTGGAAATCTCTAGTTATTTTCCAATAAATTTCAAGAGTTTTCTTATCATTGCATATTTGCTAAATCTATATGAGACTAATGTTTGATTGAAGTTTTGTAGAGAAAAATTTGTTGAGATTCAAATATCAAGCGTGAGGGGAAGTCTTGGGAGAGACCCACTCTTGACACATTCTCCAAAGAGCTCTCATTGGTTCTTTGAATTTCCATAGTTTTATCTTATAAAATGGTTTCTTGCAGAGATTTTCTTGGACATAGCTTGTGTACAAGAAAATACTTCTAAATTTAAATCTTTTTTAAAAAATTGTGCTCTTATTGATTTATTTAGCTATTTAAGAGCATTTTCCAAGTTAGGCAAGTGATGGAGTTCAAATTTGACTCCCATTTGATTTGGTTTTTGTTCATTTTATATGCGTTCTACACTAATTTTGTCGTGGTTTTGCAGCCCATACTTGGAGTTTTGACAACAAGTGTCTTGAGGAAAGACCATTGAAAACTCTATCTTTCTTGTAGGACCTCTCAAGCACCCAAGATCTATTCTAAGGAGGCCATGAACACTAGAAAGATCTGCAAAGAAGGCTAGACCGTGGGCCTTTGGGAACTTGTAATTTTATGATTTTAGAAAGACTTCATTGCCCTTTGAAGTTGCTATAGTTTGGAGGGATATTCTAGCTATTTCTAGCTCTCATCTTGTACAAATATCCTTCATCTTTTGGGCAGCCCTTTAAGAGGCTTTTACACCATTGTAATATCTTAATAAAAGATCCCTTTTTTTTTCTTGTGGGAGCTTGGGTTTACCCAAAGCATCCTTTCTCCTTATTTAGAAGGAGGATTTTGTGTGGGTGGATTAATTTTGGCATCTCATCTTTTCTAACTTTCTTTTTTAGCTCATTTTGCATGCTCTAAAATTAACACAACTTCACCATCACATTTCAATTTCTAAGTTAAGTTTTGTTACAAGTTTCTTTTGATGCTTTGTCTTTCATTCCTTTTGATTTGAAGTATAAATTGATATTTTGCTTTAGAGCAATTCATTTCTTACATGCAAGTATCTCAATTTGTGTAGCAAGTTTAATTTAGTTGTCTAACATTTGCTCTTTTTACAATTTGTCTCACTATAGGCTCATTTGTGGTTTTGCTCATTTATTTTTAAAGCGTACTTTACAAGCAAACATTCACTTTTTAGCTTCATCTCATTTTCAATTGCTATAAGTTTATGGTTTGTGACATTTACTTGGAGCAATTTACAATTCCATTTATTTATGAAGTTTATGTTTACATGTCTTGTACAACTTTGAGAGAAATTTTTCAAGTTACATCATTGTTAGCATTTCCATCTACTTGAGGCAATTTCCATTTTTAGCAAAGCAAACTTGCATCGCTTTAATTCACTTACAAGCTAATTTCATTTTTCCAATTGAAGTTACATTTGCAATTTACTTCGAGCATTATCTCATTTCCTTTATTTCGAAGCATTGCAAATCTCCTTGGGAAAATTTACTTACATATCATTTACAAATTCTTGCATAGTTTGCATTTTAACTCAGTTAAGCTCCAAGCATAAGCTTGGTTGATAGAAAATATAGGAAAAAAGACTTTCTTGGAAAGTTCTTCCATTTGGTACGAAGTAAGTTAAAAGCGTTGTGACCCTGCAGTTACTGAGATATTAATAAACTATATTCGTGCCTTGAATTTTAAGATTAGTACCCCGCTAACCAAGGGAAGGTGGACAAGTATGTTGCAAAGTAACACTAGAGTCATAACACTAGGTCACACAATTAGCTAGGCTATGAGTTCCAAATCAATAAAGACATGTAACAATCTATGGAAAATTCACATACTAAGGCCCAAATTTCCCGAGTTCTCCTCATTATCACTAGAACCCATTAGGTTTTGAACCTTGAATCTCTTTGACAAGCCACAAGCTTATATTTCCATGGATATGAGACTTGAACTATATTATGTTACCATTACCCCATGGGCCATAAGGCAGAACATGACTCTAGTGTTACTTTGCAACATACTTGTCCACCTTCCCTTGGTTAGCGGGGTACTAATCTTAAAATTCAAGGCACGAATATAGTTTATTAATAACCACCATCCTCACTAGCTAGAGCACAACCAGCAGCGGAGGTAGGTGCAAAGGACATAAGGGAAGGTTACAGAAGCAGTTAGAGAGCTTATTTAAGTTCCAGTTGCAACTACAAAGCGAGAAGCATCACAGCCATTAGCGAAGCTAGAGGGAGCAGAATAAAAGTTTCAACCTTTTGAGCTCGGCCGCGAACTTTCAATGTGAAAAGGGTTCCAACATTTTGATTTTGGAGAGGAAGCCTAAGAGATAGTCCACAAATCACTTAGCCTTGTTTTGGGAGTTTTTAGAGGAACGTTACACAATGAGGCCACCTCAAGTAATGTTTATTCTTCGGACTCTCAAGGTGGAACGTGATTAAAGCATTTATAACTTGTCTTTAATGAGAATCAGAAATAAGAGCTCTTTGGAGGAAAGGAGAAACGAGTGCAAAGGAAACATTTTGAAACACACTTTCACCTTAATAAATATCTTCACGAGTTCTGAAATTAAAGACGGGCTTTGAGACATAACATATCATGTAAGCATAAGAGTTATGAATCTCAGAAATTATGTCCAGTTGGTATGAAACTTGTTTGCAACGATGACAATGCTGAGCATGTTTATTGGCCCAGGAAACTGTCCCAAAACAGTTTCCGGAACCGGAGAAAATGTCCAACCACTTGAACCATTTCTCCAAGGTTCTTACAAATTATCGAAACTTGTTTCCCATTTTCGATAATTTCACTCAATTTTTTTAACAAATCATTTTTAAGAAAGCTTGTAACAAAATAATTATCATGATCGTAACCCTCCCCTAACCATAACTTATGGAAATAAAAATTTCTAACAGAGATTTAAAATTAAAAAAGTGAGCTGAGATTTTTTATTTCAGAATAAAAAGTAACAGGTTATGAGGAAGAGGGTGACGGTGAAGGTGGGTTTAAAATATATTACCTAATTGTCTGAATATCTCAATAATATCTCCCCATGGAAACATATTATTATGTTTTCCATAATATCTCTCCCCACTCTTACTCTCATTTGGAGGTATATATTATGCAAAACATAATAATACACAATAAGAGAGGAGATATTATGCAAAACATAACATATTGTTATGTTTTGCATAATATATCTCCCAATCACATAAGATATCCCTCATATATTATGAGGGTAAGGGTGGGGAGAGATATTATGAAAAAAATATTATCTTGCGTAATGTTGGGTGGGGTGGATATTATGCAAAACATTGAGGATAGGGGTAAATATTATGCAAAACACAATAATATGTTTATGTAATATCTTCCCACATGTACCCCACCCCACCATCGCAATCACCCTCATATATGTTTTGCATAATATCTACCAACAAGAATCCCACCCTCATGGTAAAAGTACTACACAAGATTCTTTGCATAATATCTACCAACGAGAATCCCACCCTAATGGTAAAAGTACTACACAAGATTCTATGGACAGACTTTTTATTTGTCTCAATGATGATGATCTAGATCTTAACGCACCACCTAATTAGCCATAAAATTGATGAGTGAGTTGTTCGATATGAGGAATATACGTGTTTTGGTCTTAGAAATACTCTCAAACAACAAGGCTTCAAGCGATTACAAGGATATAATCATTATGAACTCCAGCATTTTCTATGTGGGAATTAAACCCAAGTAGGGAGGATATGTGAAATTTTGTGTTACACCTACAAAGAATCTAGGTGGAAACAAGTTACAAAAGTAACAATTGCAAGCTAATAACTAAAGATTGCAAAAGAGATTAGAATTCAATTTCTCTCTATATATCAATATCTCTATATCAAAAAATGAAGTATAATACAATGATATATAGCCTTCCTGAGGACATATGCCTTGGTTGGGTGTCATAGTGCATAGATAACATCTCTCAAGTATAGGCCTAGTTAACTAGTTCACTAAACTAGTAGAATCCTAGAGACAACTAGAGAATCAACATGCACAAGTGAAACTGTACAGAAATCAATTGACACCTAGTCCTAGTTAAAATCAACATGCACAAGTTTCACTTGTATTGAAGTCAAGTGACACCTAGTCCTAAAATCAACATGCACAAGTTTCACTTGTATTGAAGTCAAGTGACACCTAGTCCTAGTTAACTAGAGAATCAACATGCAATCATAAGTTAACTATTTCATGGCTCATGGCTCATGCATAACTCCACTCATAGTAAGAAAAGTAAAACTCATTAGTGCATGACTCCAGTCCACTACTCTGACTGGAGTACAACTAAGTGTGGCTAAATAGGGAAAAGACATAAAGATGTTATACACCAATAAGATAACAATATTTCTCTCTCAACCGCTTAAGAACAAGCTATAATATTTCTATTACACATCTAAATATTTATGATTTTGTTTATTAAATCCTTCACTATGGATGAAAAGTTTATGATTTGTTTCTTAAATCCTTCGCTATGTATGTAACATTTATGATTTTGTTTCATACGTTTAAGTTTATGATTTGTTTCTTAAATCCTTCGCTATGTATGAAACATTTATGATTTTGTTTCATCCGTCTTCACTATTTATGAAGGATGACAAGCTAGGAATTTTAACTATCCCATTAATTGGCAACGAAACATATTTCCATTTATTCATTGATATTAAAATTAAACATGTATTTCATAACTTTATTACTTTGCCTCAATGACATTAAAATCCCAACGTTGACCGCAAATGAAAATCCTTCCCCTATATAGGATGCAATGACTTCAATTTTATAACTTTATTGCATTGTCCGAATGACATTTCAAATTTGAAAGATAAGAAAATAAATTTTATTTAAAAACTTTTCTTCCTGTCTCTAGAAAGCGCTCTTGGTATTTCCCCATTACCTATGACTTCTTAATATGTTTACCCAAGTTTTTAGATGTTTTGCCATGTCCATTTCCAGAAGGCCATTCTTGTCAGAGTTGTTTAACCTTGGTCCTTCTAGGCTACCCTGGAGAAAACTTAAAGAGGCAGAACTCAAGAGGATGCTGTATGAAATGGCTTTCGTCAACATGAGTCTCTGTAGACAGTCCAAGAATGGATTGGATTGTGAGTAAAATATCCTCCAGGTTGAGGACAGGACCATGAGTCTTTGTAGACAGTCCAAGAATGGATTGGATTGTGAATAAAAATTCTCCAGCTTGGGGTCAGGACCAGCAATCCGGATTTCATGTCTATGGCTATGATTTCAATGGTTAGAACCGTTTAGAAAAGTTGAATCTTGTTTGTGAAAGGCAAAAAGAAAACGAGTCAGGAAAGTGTTGTGATCTGAAAGTAAAATGGAAGTGACTGTAAGATCATAGAGCCAAAACTAGTAATGAAAATGAAATAAAATAAAATAAAAGTGAAGTTGAGACATCAAAGACAGAAACCTATTATGATCCGAGCACCACAATGAAAATAAAATTAAAAAGTAAGTGGAGTTATGTGCCACATCTGTCATAAATTAAGAGTTGTGTTCCCAAATCTATTGTGTTTAAATAAAACTCAGACAATATGTTCAGAAGGAAAGTTTGAAAAGAATCCACATTATGTAAGCTTTTCGAGGCCTTGGGCTTTTGAACAAATATGCCAACTTGATTGGCTTCTGTAAGACTTTTAACTCCATTTTCATTACATATATCAAAATAGGGAAAATATTGCAATGCATCTCATGATAGCTAAATTGATAACCATAGTCACCTTTTATGTATTTGGAAAGAAATGTGACTGCCGAGACTGTCGCGAAGGATAAAAATAGGCATGTCATTTTATGTACTCTGAGAAAGAAAATTATGTATTGGGAAAGAAATGTGGCTGCCAAGATTGTCATGATGGACAAAAATACATGTCATTTCATGTACTCAGAGAAAGAAAAACTAATGCAAAGAATGTCATAACTGCTTAATACATTGATAAAAACAGTCACCTCGTATGTATTGAGGGAGAAATGTGGTTGCCATATAGCAGTAGAGTCGCTCTTGACATTTTCTTGATCATGAGACTCCTTTTCTGCGAATACCTTGAATTCGACTCCATTTTCATTTTCTTTGCTCTGAGAGATCATTTCTGAGAACTTCTTGAATTGGACTGCATTGTTCTGTTGCTTGGGAGAGCCATAATCTTCTATGTCATTATCTTCATACTCCATAAGATTCACCTACAACCACCACGAGGGAAAAAAACAGAAAATAAAACTTTTGAAGGGAAAGAATTAATGGAATCCCATTACTGAGAAATGGGATGCACAAATACGTACCATCTTTAAACTATGTTATTTAATGTCGCTCCCGCAAAATTACAAGACGCAAAGACGTGTGAACGGACGGATTAGACTACGCACTGACCCTTTAAACGATGTTATATGCGTTCGAAGGGAAGATTTGGAAAAATATTGGGCTGTATGAGAGTGAAGTGTTTTGATAAAATGACAAATGTGGACGCTCTGGGGCACACCGTGGATTGATTGCATGCAAATTCTTTACATGTCATTGATGGCATGCAAATTCATTACATGTCTATAGGTAAAAGGTTTCGAGTTCTGAGATATTTCCAAAATAAAATTAATTTAAATTTTAAATTTCATATATATAAATGTGTATAATTTAAATTAAAAACAAACAAAACAATTTAGAAAAATATTCTCTATTCATGTGTCATTGAGAAGAAATACTTCCATCACCAATTTTAGACCAACTTTTCAGTCAAAAACTACTTATGACCTTTTCATTGCTGCTAGATTCTGATGGGCATATTTTCTTACTTTATAATTATATTTTTTATTTTTATCATATTTTAAGTTATACTTAAACAATTTTTTCATCAAAGATATTTTCTTTTACTTTTCACGTAGATATATACTTTAATCTTAAACATATAAATTCATATTTGCTAAACTAACGATTGCATAACGAGAATTGGATGGCCAGATTGATCTAATTAAATTGGAAAAAAATAATTGTTGAAAACTACAAAAGTATTATGTGTCATAAGCTTGAGAAGTAATAATTCTATCACTTATTCTACCATCTTTTAATAGAAAATTATTCTCAATTCTATTCTTTCCATAGAAGTCGATTGGCTTTTCACTCACTATGCTTGTTTTTCTCTTTATAATTATATTTTTATTTTATCATATTTTAAATTGAACATTTTTTAATAGAAGATTATTATCAATTTTATTATCCTTTAATAAAAGTCGATTGGCTTTTCACTGGCTATGCTTGTTTTTCTTTTTATAATTATATTTTTATTTTGATCATATTTTAAATTATACATAGTAAATTTTTCATTGTTATATGTGATCTAAGAATTTTTTATATATTTGTAAGTTTGGTGGTACTTTTTTATTAATTTTCGGAAATAAAGCAGGTTACATCCATATGTCTGAGAGTTAAGTAACCTCAACCTGCCTAGTGGGAAACCAAGTTTGTTGGCCACCTAACTGCAAAATATGCCATCCATAAGCGAAAATAATAAGTTTGTCCAGCCATGCTATATATACCTAAGAGTCTTTATACTTCCTATTCTCTAAATAACAATAAACATAATTGATAATAAGTCTAAAACTATAGGACTAAAGCATTCAAAATAAAAACCATGGGTGCACTGTCATTGTTAGTCATCAACTAAATCAACTAGAGCAGGTTCCTTCAAAGTAGAACCAGGCAACTTCGAGCGAGGTATGCAAGGAATGTGTTGCTCAATTCAGCTCAACCAACCACTTTGTTGTTGCAATTGGAACTAAATTTTTTGCAGTTATTTGGTGAAATCTAATTGCCCCCGAGGGGCTACATGCATGTCAAGAGGAAATTGTTCTAGATCTTTCGCCAGAATGTTCTTTATCATCCAGAATAGGCACATTGTCTGCTTGTATTGGGTTACTCTTCCAAGAGTATGGCTTGGATCCGAGGCCATTGCTTGTCACTCATCCATGTCCAAATCAAAGTCTTCCACATTCTGTTGGATTTCTTCTTCCCACTCCGCAATTAGTTGCCTAACCGGGTTGGAGTTGCTAGCACGGTAAACTTAGGTCGCTTCGTCAATTATACGCGAGGCTGGCTTGTGCCCTCGTCCTGTCCTAGCCGCCCCACTGGAAGAGTTGGGTTAGCTTCCCGACGACAAGCCTGCCTTTCTCTACCTCCCCCGTCCTCGGCTTCCACCATCGTTTTTCTTTATTCCCTTTGCTCGAGCCATTCTGTTGCCGCTCCCTGTCAATTGCTTTTCTTTTCCCACCCCCGATTTCCACCAGCCCAGGGCCATAGTTTGGGTGCTCGACGTTGCCAGAGATCGCACCCACACTATAGACCTGTTTCAAATTCAAACGACACTAGCCGAATAAGGAACCCACTCCACTCAATGCGAGTAATTGTATGCCAACACAGGGTTATCGTGCAATTGTTTTTAAATGCCTTCCTCTGCCCAGTGTAGAGCCTGAACGAACTAGTCATGTCAACTATTACCAGGCCATCAGCATTATAGCAACACTTGCCAACAATAATTGACTTCATCAACCAAACATAGTGACAAGAATTGAAAGGGGATTCAAGATCACCACGGAACTGAGCCCATAGCCCATCAAATTCCTTGCTAAACAACCCCATATAGATTCCCCAGGTTGTGGGAATCGAGACCCCATTGTCCATAACCGGCATCAATTGCTCGACATCAAGTCATACCCACCATCGATACTCGAGTTGAGTTCCGTCCAAACAGAGGTTCCCGACTTGAGATATTCAAGTTCACAAGACTAGACTGACCCATAAACTAGCCACCAGGGCTTCTCCACCATCGCCCTTCTGTCACCAAAGGGTGTATCTGGAGTTCCCTGAAACCCTAGCTCTCTCTACGCCGAGGTAATTTGGATCCCCCCCCCAATTCTCCACAGACCCAACCCCCTTTCAGCGTTTCCAAACCCATGCGAGGGGAATTTCCACATACCCTACTCTCTACCATCCCGACCTTGCATGCACCCATGAGAGACAGACATATCCCAAACTCTACTGGCATTAGGATGACAAAACAATGGACACAAACATGACCTGGAACCCAGCAAGGCCATGCCTGTGGCCCTTCCAAAGCCCGTCACCCCATAGCCCAAACACATTCAATTCCCTGACCCAAGGTTGAATACACTGCTCTATTCGAACTTAAATTGCAAGGTTAAGGCCGATAACATACCAGGAATCACTACCAATAACTAAGGATGTCAGTTGTCTCCGTCTGCCCCGAATTCCCCTCGCACACCAGTTCCACGGGAGTGTGAGCGCCCAAGCTACCCTCCTCAACAATCCAAACATAATGTTTCCCCCTCCAACTATCCTTAAAGCTCTACCACCCTCATGCATTAAACCTCGCATGTTTTCCGCCACTGCTCTAAGTGTTGGTTGTATGCGGAGGGTGGTTGCGATAATATTAATGATCCTCATTAATATCTGGGCCTGGATAAGCCCACTACGGCCGACTCGCCCCCGATCAGGGAATATTATTTTTAATATTTAAATTATTTATATTATGATGGATTTTTTGAACTAGTATTTTAATTTAATTTATTAAATTTTATGTTTAAAATAAAATTTATTTTAAGGGTTATTGTATCTTTCATTTGTTTGATCAAGTGTATATGTGTGTGTGTGTGTGTGTTTTCCAAAAAAAACGTTAATTTTTATTAATGGTATAAAAATTACATTTTCTAGACACATTTGTATATAGGAGCAAAAAGAACAAGACAGAGCAAGAAAGAAACAAAATACAATATCGAAGGTTCTTTCAATGACTAAGAACCACAAAGCATATGCCACTAAGAAATAAAGAAAGAGAAAAGAAAGTTATACCTAACAACTAGAACTGGTCTTTTCTTTTTTGTTCTTCCTTTTTTGCACTTTTTGCCAACCATCGAGATTTGGTTCCAAAGAACCAAAGCCATATCTCATCCTTCGTGAGGGACATCTTTGTTCGAGTCTGAGCTCTTAGAGACATGAGCTCTTTTGGAGCCCCCCAATTCCATCCACTGTCAAGGAGATCTTGGGGTCCCTACTTTTTTATTGAATGGTGACAGTTCTTCACTAAACCATGGCATCCACATTCAATTTATCTCCCTGCTAGGTTGTATCTTTCATTTCTTCTTTCAGTTGCTTTCCTTGTCATCTTCTTCGTCATCCTCATAAGGATACTACATGAACTATCGTCCTTTCGTTATGTTAGACTACCTCTTTTTCTTATTAGGAGCCTTCTTTGCCTATGGACATATACTCTGTAACTGATCTGCGTGAAAACATACATGGCATCAAAATGTCATGTTCTCATAATCAAGGACTTATGACCAGTAGAAATTGTTGTGCTTGAAAATTATATGATTTGGGAGCCCTTTGCTCAAATTTATCTCCACACATATTCTAGCAAATGTGAAGATACCATTTTTTGTTCTTTCCATGTCCATTTTTTAAAATTTACATTTCTTATATTCTCGAGGACTCTATGATGCCAAAAATGAAGGGGGAGGTTTAGAAGCCTCGCCCAAATTGGCATAATAGAAACCACCATCATGTTGGTTCCAAACTTAGGAAACCCTGGAGTGATGAATAGCCCAGCACCACCCGAGAACCAAGGCCCTTCGTTTAAAAAAAAATCTAGATTCTTCTGAGTTTTAAATTGGACTATGGAAAAAACTTTTGAGCAAAGATATATATCACAGTTTATAGTCCATGAGGAGAAAATCCATCAAATTAAAGTTTCAGGTTTTCGCTGGAAGCCATTGAATCTACAAGTTACTACTTTAGATTGAAGAACAGAGAAAAGAGAGGACACCTTGGGGAGATTAACCTCCATAAACGGAACTTCCTTCAATTGCTCTACAATATAGGGACTTGGAATAGCTTGATTTTGATTCGTTGGGGTAGAGAATTTCCTCTGCAATGCTTATTTGAAAGACACTGAGGAATCATTTGTTGCATTGGATCCATTGGCGCCCCCATGCAGCCTTGAGTTCAGTTTGATATTTGAATTTCTTACAATAGTATAATCTTTTAGTTGTAAGGGTTCGTGCGAAACCTTCCCTTCAAATTGAAGACTTTGGAAGTGTGTAGGTGGGCCCCATTTTTCCCAAATAAATTGTTTGAGAGACAAGAAAAATAGAGTTTCCTTTACCCAAAAAACTGAAATTTTCTCACATGAGTTATTAATAAAAATATGAAATGTAAGTTCCATATTAATCTCAACCTGTGGATATGGGGTCTTAAATCTAGGTAGATATAATGGAACCCCATGACGAAAGACCACCAGGGGGACACAATAGATGGAGCTGGAGCTGCCCCCATCTCTATTTTGCTCAAAACCTGGCATAATGATGGAAAAATAAGTATAAGGCACAGGGGACAGTGAAAAATTGCAGACACATTCACCCATTCGATTGAACGCATTCACCAAGCAATAATAATGAAAACCATCAACAAAAATGTGAACATTAAAAATATAATGTTAGGGCAAAGAGGCAGTACCAGCAGACTGTACGCACACAAATGCCTATGGAGGACGATCACACTGTTGAAAATGCAGCTAGAAAGTCTCAATTTTGATTTTTCCTTAATCAAATTGAGGAAATCCGAAATACCACATCAACAGACAACTTGGAGGAGTTAACTGAGGTGACATGGCTCTTGTCACTCAGTTAAGAACACTCAATTCGAGTTAATGAGTTGAAGTTTAGTTTGCTTGTGTTGATTCCTTAAAAATAGGAGTATAGCTCAGTTAGATCGAGTTAAGGGCATGAAGTTCAATGGTGTGTAGTGATTCCTAAATTTCAGGAACCTAGGTTGAGTTAATTTCAGTTGTAATCAGTTAAACTAGTTCTAACTATTAATAGAACTAGTTGGTAGTCAGTTAAGTAGTGGGACATCAATCTAACTCAGAGATCATCTAGTTAAATGATCACTCAACTAATAATTAGCTCATGAATGCAAAGAATATGAGTTGCAAAGTTGTGGTGGAGTTTCCAAGGCAGTTAACCAACAGTTGTAAACTAGTTGAGTGTATGTGTGTTGCATGAGGTCAGGTGATCAACCCTGAGAAATTGCACAAGCATTTTGGAGGAAATTCCTAATTAATAGGGGCTTATCTCCTTAGGAACTGCGCAAGCAAATAGGGGCTCAAGCAGAAGCAGACATTGACTAAGTCTAGGTCAGAGGCCTTCAGTGAGCAGAGAGATAGGTTGTGCACTTGCAAGTTGTCAGTTCACCAAAGCAATTGTAATACATCTCTATTCATTTGATTAATGCAAGCAAACATTGGAGTTTTTAGTAGATTGCTTCCCCCATATAAAAATACTTGTTGCATGTGTGTTATTTCTTCTTGCATGTATGATATTTTTGTTCTAAATTGTGAATTAATGTCCGCGAAGCAGTAGAGTAGGTTTGTGTCTTGTGATTTTGATTAAAACTTCATGATTGGTTGCAAATCTACAACCTAATTTCTACACACACAAAAAATCCCATGAGGGAAAAATCCTATAAAGTCATCAACAACAATGAAATTCACCTTTGTTCATAGAGTAGCCACATATCCATTCACGCCTTTGGAGCACAAGTTCATCGGTTGTATCAGTGCCCTGAACCTTGAAAATTACGACATTAGAAGAAACAATGCTCGAAGAAAACCTATCCATCGCTTCACTCTCCTCAATGATAAAAAAAATAATAATAACTAAAATAAAATGTTTTAATAAAATTATTAGATATACAATTTTTGTGGATTTTTGTTCTTATGAATAAATTGTAAATATTAGGAGAAATATGATAATATCAAAGATTAATGAACTTTTGAAAGATGAAATCATGATTCAACTCATTATATTGAATATAGTTTCACATTAATAGTATAACATCTATGGAGTTATTCGCTAAGCTAAAAAGTGGTATTAGAGCTTAGGTATTTCTAACGCCTTTCTTCTATGTTTTGCATCCAAAATTTCAATTGGTTATACAAGTCGAGGTCTTGATGCCTCAACACAAAACAAACTCTTTAAGGTCTAGTACATATCCCTATGCTTTGTCTGACTCAATACCCATTACATCTTTGCCTTTTTTTATGTGCCCATTTTCGTGGGCTCTATGTGCACATCAATTTCCTTTGAGGTAACCTGGTTTCCTTTTAGTGGCATTTCCTCCCATTGCTACTAATGTTGTTACAATGGTGCCTATCAATGTCTTCGTTTCTCATGGAGGAACTGGAATGCTCTTTTCTTTTGGCTGTTCTCCTCTATGTTTTTTGTGGAACAACCCGTCTGAAATCCCATACCTTTCCTAGTCTCTTTCCAAGAAAGAAGAAGATATATTGGTCATTTCATCAATCAGAAGTTCAAGATGGACTTGAGGTTCTAGTCCTATTTTGTGGTGGCTCTAGAGGAAGCAACAAAGGAATATCATGTGGGTCTCTTCGAGGATATGAACTTGTGCACCATTCACACCAAAATGATCATCTAGAAACACTAGATGTGTCTACTAAGTACACGAGTTCATGTTGTTTTGGACAGGGATTTCATTTTCATCTTGTTGTAGTAATAGGAATTGGAAAGATATGGGCATGCTACATTGTTGCTCAAAAGCACTGAAATTCTATTGATGTCGAAAGAGTGAAATTTCAAAAAAGTATATTGTATTTTTTTGTGTCTCCCATGTGCGTGTCAATTTTCTCTTATTTCTGATTGTCATTCATAGAGTGCACACATTTTCAAAGTTTTATAACATTTATTATTACATTTCTTAACTTGCACTTTGTGAGTATTATGCAATGCATTCTTCTTGCAATAATTGCTCGATCCTTATGTGTTTTCCCGATTGTACATACTGGTGCCAAGTGTGGGAATTTTATTTCCACTACTTGTTCAATGCTTAACATCTTTGCATGGTTTTAATTTTGAGTAGTTGGATTGTATGCATCAATTACCATTACCATTTGTGCAAGAGGTATAGAATTTTTATTTCCTTCTATATCCCTTCAAGACACCTACTAGCGAAGATGTATTCTCTCATCTCTATTATTGGTGTGGTGTTGACTAGCAAAGGCAACAATAGAGAATGGTCCAGAAAGATCAAACTCACACTATTTTTCAGTAATTTGTGGGATGGCATCTCTGGAGAAGAAAAGGACAATAGACCTAAAAATCCAACATTAAATGAGCTAGTCAAATGGAAGAACAAAGACAATAAAGCCTATGCCCTAATTGATGCATTAGTAAATGAAGAGGTAAGCTATCATATTGTCTCCATTACAAATTTGTATGGTGCTTTGAAGAAGTTAAAATATTTGCGTGGCTCATATTGTTTCCATTACAAAGTATTACGGTGCTCTAACGAAGTTAAAGGAAAGAAGGTATTGATTATGAGGAAACTTTTTCCCCCACAACAAAATGGTCCACTGTCTAAACTTTCTTTGTCTTAGCAACACATAATGGATGGAACTTCCATCAAATTGATGTGAAGACTACTTTCTTGAATGGAGACTTAAAAGAGAATATCTCAACTACAAGGTTTTCTTGTGAAGAGGGGAGAATAAAAAATATGTAAACTCGTCAATTCTTTATATGACCTAAAACAAGCATCACAAGGTAATATTGTTTATCAAGAATGTTGGTAATATTGTTGTATATCTTATAGTGTGTGCAGATGATCTATTGATGATAGGGAACAATGAAACTATATTGCATCCATAAAGAAATAGTTGAAGAAGGGCTTTGAGATGACATATTTGGTACAACGTCACTACTACTTGGGCATTGAAGTGAATCAACATCCAAAATACATATTCATCTCCTAGAAGAAGTACATTGGAGAATCGTTGAACATGTTTGACATAGTTGAATGCAACGTTTTATCTACTCTAATGGAACGAAATTTGAAGCTCACATCAAAAGAAGGGAATGAATCTACAACTAAGTATAGATAGCTTGTGGAAAATCTTATCAACCTCACCGCTACCAAATCGAAATTTTCATTTTTTGTTGGGATTCTTTCCATGTTTATGAAAAAGTCTTGTGAAGGACATTAGTCTATTGCAAAAAGAGTTTTGAAATACTTAAAGGGAGCTTGAGATTTTGGACACAAGTATTCTAAGTTAGGTGGTTTCATTTTAATTGAATATTCTTATTCAAGCTTTGATGGGGACAAACAAAATGGAGTGTCATATTTAGGCTATGTCATCAGTCTTGGATCAACAATTGTCTCATGGGGATCACTCAAACAATTTGTTCCATCAAATTCCACAGTAGAGGGAGAATATGTTGCAATTGCTGAAGCAACAAAGGAGATCATGTGGCTCAGGAAAATACTTGAAGATTTTCAAGAGAAACAAGTGACTTCTACTTCTCTTTTAGTTGGAAATACTTATGCAATCAAGTTGGCCAAGAATATAATATTCCATGATCAAACTAAACACACCAACACAAAGTATCATTTGATTTGATATGATATCATGTAGAGGGAAAGACAATTCATTTGAGACATTGTTTCCCAAATGACCAAATTGTAGGCATCTTCACCAAAGCACTTAGAAGAGAAAAGTTTGAAAAGTTCAAAATGATGCTTGGAATCACAAAACCCTTCATTTTGGTGGGGGGAAACATTGGACACATAATCATTCAGGATTTTTGACTTTGTAAATACATTGTAAATAATATGAAGAATAAGACATTACTAAATATCAATCAACATCTTAGAAGATGAAACCAAATATCACCTCATATATATTAAATATGGCTTCAGATTAATAGAATTGCATCACAAAATTATTCCTTAAACTTAACAAAATATAATAAATATTAATCAACTTAATATGGGGTGATGTGTAATTCTTTTTATATAACATATATGCTCTTAATTCTTTTTATAAATGGTAAACACATATTTGTTATATCACTTAAAACTTATGTGCAAACAAATGAACACATTTAAGGCTTATTATATTTGTTTTTAAAAGAAATAGTATGGAGATATATATTATTAAAATAATTTAGTTATTAATTATATTTCTTATAATGTTAAAATATATAGAATATATGAAAATTTTGAGAAACTAGCGATAATTGTAAATGGGAAAATTACTTTATATGGATAAAAGAAATTCATCTCTCACATATATGTTGGATGTGGAGTCTGATTATCTTTTTTGTTCAGAGATATCACCGCATTGGACCCCATAATATTTGTGCTGCAAGGGGGGTCCAAGGGGGGTGGTAGCGATCTTTAGAAGCCCCCCTCAACGGGGGATTGGGGGTAGCGTCCCCGAAGATAAAAATAGATGTAAAATTGCCTTGTAAAATGTTGTAATTTCGTAGTCAATTTGGGCCATTCATTAGGCGGAGATCTCACAGTATAAGTAATGTTTAATTTAGAGTTTTTTGCCCTAGAAGGCAACCCTTCGCTATATATGAGGGAATTGTATTGCGTCTAAGTACATTGGTATTCTGAGCGAAAAAGAGAGAGGAAATTGTGTGAGAGCAAAGAGGGAATTATAGCGGATCTATTATAGATTATATCTCTTCATTTTGCTAGATAATATAAAAGGAAGGACTGGTTGTTTCTCCATGGACGTAGCCCAAATTGGGTGAACCATGTATATCTGTGTCTCTCTTGTTTTATGTGTTTTCTGTGTTTATATTCTGCAATATATTTTAATGTGTTCCATTGCTTTGTAATATATAATTTTCTAAATATATATAATATATATATATATATATATATATATATATGTATGAATGATCAATGATGATTACTCTATAATTTTAATGTGATTATCTATTAAAACTACCTTAAAACGAGTCTAGATCTATCTTAGCTAAGTTTGTTGAGGGATCAAATTTTTAAAAGTACAATTTATTTCTAGCACTCTAAAAAAATAGTTAAAACGAATTTGGGCTAATATGCAATTTTGTATAGTTTGATTTTGGGGTCATCTTATATTTCTCTTTATATATTTATCTCTTTTCTTGGTCAAAAGGTAAGGATTTTAATGTTTGGTTGAGAGACTTTCTCATTATGAAGTTAGTGGAAATTTCTTTTTAACTTCTACAATATTTATATTTTCTCTCTCACATTAAAAATAGTAGGAACTACTTTGAGTTGCAGGTAGCCCTATGTTTGTAGGGTGATAGTTAATCCACACAAGATTGATTCTCAAGGTGCAGTGGTTAGTCCAATACTCCAATACTTTTCTCTAACTAATTCCCAAGGTGCAATAGTTAGTCTCCAACTTAACTATAAACCCTATAAAATTTAGTCGTTACACTAAAACCCATAAACATCACTAAACTTCCAAATTAATAATACAACGTTGAGTAATTGATTAGTCTCATATTCCCTAAATAATAATTATTCCAACATAAAATATTTATGAAAATGTTACACTAAAATTTAATCGTTACACTAAAACCCATAAACATCACTCAACTTCCAAATTAATAATACAATCTTAGTAATTGATTAGTCTCATATTCCCTAAATAATTATTATTCCAACATAAAATATTTATGAATCAACATCTTCATAATGGTAGAGAACATCACCAAAAACTTAACTAAACCCAGCCTAGACTCAAACCTAGGCAGAGAAAAATTTAATGAAATTCCATCACTAAAAAATGCACAAATGCGTACCCTCTTAAAACTATGTTCTTCGGTGTCACTCACAAAAGTACAAGACCAATTTGTGACGGATCGTTAGCAGTACAGACTGAGCATTCAAATGATAGGGTGATTTTTAAAAACAAGTTTCATGTCCAGAAACTTTAAGAAACATGTTTCAGGGCCGGAAACAGTAAACTAAAAAAAAAGATTACAGAAACAGTTGCATGCGAAATGCAGGGAGGACTCGGTGAAATATTGGGTTTAACGAGAGTTATTTGCTTTGATAAAAGGAAAAATGCGGGCGTTTTAAGGCACAGTGAATGCAGACTTTTACAGTCTCTGACAAGTCCATAGGTAATAGAGTTTTACTGGTGTCTCTGAATATCTAAAAATTGAAATAGAGGTCAACTGTTATGGTGCCTTGTGAGAATGGGTATCAATTCAACATTTCTTTCTTGGAAATGACGAACGTAATCTTTCGTTACAACCTCGTTAAAATAATTTATTCTTCCAAGACGTTTGCAGATCACTTCTGACAGTATGCTGATCAACAATATTCTAGTTAATATATACAATATTTTTAACCTCGTAAACGTTAAAATAATTTTTTTATTTTATTTTCAAAAAGAATTGTGCAGATGTTAATATTATGCCGACCAAGAATATCTATATTAATACTTGTAATATCTTTAATGTCATAAAAGTCAAATAATTTATTTTTCTTCTTTGAAGAAATTTTTGCAAATCAATATTGATAGTTATTAATAATATGCCAATCAGCAATGTTAATGTTGAAATGAAATGATATTTTAAAATTTATTGGACTAAAAATAATCTATGAAACCAGTTTTTAGCTTTCCATTTATCAAAGGAGTTGTCTATAATGTGACTTTTTGGAGATTCCGGTGACGGAATCCGGCGGAAGAAATGAGGTTAAATCTTAATTTTTAGCAGTTAAAATGGTTTTTTAACTGCATATTTGGATTCAGCGCCCTGAAAAACCTCTGGGAGCCATCGATTGTGCAGAAACTAGCTATCAAACTTGGGATTCCAATGAATTGCTGCCGGATTTTGACCGGAAAAATCCGCCAGAAAAGCTTTCAAAAAATCG